>JAODUJ010067544.1:0-11894 GCA_027564615.1 Psolus chitonoides | reverse complement strand
CATGGTCAGACTCAGAGTTTAGTGTGAACACGTTTCAGCGAAGTGTGGGTAATTAGTGCTACACAGTACAGTACATACCGAAATACACAGCCGCGAATAAGTCACTTCGCATTACTTAGTCCTAACATCTCATAGTCATATCCAGGCTAGGCCTAGGCTAAAGTTAGTAAAATTATGAGGAAAATTGCAAATAGGGGGCCTAACCAAGTTGGGCTAGTTAGGCCTAGGAGGTGATGAAGCAGGTAGGCCTATGCCACTACGGGATCATGAGTCGATCAGCGACGATCACATAACAATTGTTTTTACATATGTAGGCTACGCCGAAGATCTAAGGAAGATAGGAAAAAAATAACCAGAAGCGAATGGGCTACTGTAGTTCAGGGCTGGAATTGAGGTTTTAGGAGGGCAAGACCATTTTCACTCGTTTCAACTTTCGAGGGCATATCATAAAAACTGCAGGGCACCAAGGCCAAACCAGAGAAATTGTAATTGCCTTTTGTGGGCACCGGAGGCCAAATGGCCTTGAAAAAAGTTAATTTTGTGGGGCACCAAGGCCATTGCCAAAAATCCGACGGCCATGACCTTCGTGGTTTTGACTTTTGATCTGACAATTTATTTATATTTCGCAGAACTGATACATGTACACTTTCTATGGTGGCAATGTGCATTTCACTAAACCATAAAACAGACATGCAGATGGGTTAATAAAACTTTTCACCAGAGTTTGGAGCACATTACACTACAGTATTTACAAGGTGTCGTCAGATGGTTTTTAGGCTGAACTGAGTCCCTGTACAAATTCGTAGCAAATCAACAGCCTAGGCTTCCCTTGTGGACAATTTTCTCCCATTACCGTCTTACCCCAGTAGAACTGGCAATATAAACCAGAACAATTTTCTTGGGAGAGAATTCCCTCCCAAAAATTATTCATTAGCGCTAACACTGAGTGGTACCAGTGTTCACGTAGAGCTCAAAATCTGTGGGGGGTCCCAAACTCCCCATCCCCTAATTTTTGAGGGGGGTGAAAATCTAGCGGTCAACAAATATTACAAATTAGCAAATCGGTACTGTAGTTTCTTCATCCCCTTCCCGCCTAAATGGCTAATCCTTTATGGGCAATTTTTCTGGTCTGCTGTGTTTATTCTTTTCTTGGCAAATTTCTATTGTGGGGTGAAAATGGTGATTCCACAATGTTGGCATTTTGGCCTAGTATGCCGTTGAAATTGCCACTGACTTTGTACAGGGACGTCGACACAGTGCAGCCTAAACAATAACAATCTTTTTGGAAAAGTTTTAATATCAACCCATCTACATGCATATGTTTCATAATTCAATGATTTTTGGAAGAATTCAGATTGCAGTTTTTAATGTTATTTTGCAGTGAAGTACACATGCTGTAGTCACCATTGAATTTGTACATGTTCCAGTTCTGCGAAATGTCAATTAAATGCCTAATAGGAACATTAATTATTGAGCAATGAGCATACATGGGTGTTTTGCAGTAAACTAAAAATAGATGGTATTTGGTCTATGTCCTGCAGTGATGCGATGCATGACATGTTGTAAACTGTGTGCATACATTGTGCATGACTTGCATGATGGATGTAAACATTATGGACTTGCACTATTTTTAGCAGTCTCTGCTGTATGAATCTGAGGGGGAATTTCCGCGGAGGATTCGTTTCTTTGCGGAATTTTGGCAGAGTGTGCGAGAATCACGCAATTTTATGGTGCACCTTCGTAAACACTAAGCACTGAGTAGTACATTCTTGTTGCATGCATGCTTGTTTTTCAAACCAGGCAATGCTTCTACGCAATCCGTAGCGCGCGTCCACAAAATTCTGTGCACAAAGAAGGACGCACTGATTAACCCATGATTTGAGCAACTGTAGTCCTTGAACACCCAACACTCAGTTACGCAATGTTCCACATACCTCCACACTCCACAGAGGGTCATTATATCCCCACGACACGGGTGTCGGGGGATATTATGGTTTTGGGTGTGTGGCCGTCTCCGCCGGAAACTTTAGGCGTTAGCGCAATAACTCTCGAACGCATTGTCCGATTAATCCGAAACTTAGCATACATGTCCGGCCTAGAGAAAACTCGGATGGGTTCGAAAGTGGGCGTCGCTGCTATGCTGGGGGTGGCTAATTTGCATAATTTACGCTATTTGTCCAAGTTTGTCGGATTTGGATGAAACTTGGTGGATGGGGACTACATTTGGTCCCGACAAAGGTGGAGGTCATTTCGAGGTCATCGGAGGTCAAATTTACGCTAAATTTTCAAGTTTGTCGGATCTGAACGAAACTTGGTGGATGGGGACTACATTCAGTCCCGACGAAGGTGGAGTGCATTTTGAGGTCATCCGAGGTCAAATTTGCATAATTTATGCAATTTTTCAAAGTTTATTGGATTTCAAAAAAAATTGGTGAATGTGAACTACATTTGGTCTCAACAAAGTTGGAGGTCATTTCAAGGTCACCAGAGGTTAACTTATGCAGTTTTGCATGCTTCACTGATTGCTCAAATGTGATATACAGGTTGGCGCCTGGCGGTTTACCCGCCAGCCGATGTCTAGTTTGATACTACATTTGACTGTAGTCAATTCTCTCTTATAGGATGGCTATGTACAGGAATTGTCATGGGAGGGGGGTTCGGTGTGTTTATCAATGTTAAATTGGTAATACTTTTTAAACAAATATGTACATTTGGCTTTGTATTAATGAAATAAATCTTGGCTTGCTTTTTCGTACAGACAAAATGAGGCCGAGGAGGAGGGCAAAGAGTTCGCCATTGGATGTGGCGAAAGAGTTTATCACACAGAAGATTGATAGGCCATGCTTCAAAGTCGAAGAAATACCACCAAAAGGTTAGTTTCAATACCTTCATTGTTCATTGTAAGTACTTAACATTGGGGTAAAAAAATGTGGGGTACTGGTACAGTAGTTGGGGTAAAAAGATCACCCCTCTACAGGCTGTGAGAGATAGAAGAAAATACTTTATGAACCATAGTCCTAGATATTTTTGATTAATTATATTCTAATCCGTTTTTAGTTCCCATTATGACCCAAACACTAACAATCAAAAATATTGAAGTTTCAGACACTGTCCTACCTCATGAAAAGTATTAGAACCAGTTCAGCAAGTTAATTTGTCCTTTGCTATGGTAGGAGAAGGTGTAGCTACTGTACATGAAACTAGATGACCCTAGACCCCAACTTAAGGGCCACCCCATGTGTCCACTTACTCGGTGCGAACCTGTAGACAGAGGCTTAGTTCTAATCAATTGTTGACTAAAGGATTGAATACATACATGTATACGTACATAGATAGACAATGCACAATCACAATAGTTCACATCGGTATACTGGTATGAGCTGAAAACCACCCCTTTTCTGGAATTTCTCTTTCATCTGTCATGAATGGAATTTTGTTGTAGCTATTTTAGAAGGTACATGTACTGTATCCCCACTTGTCACATATATGACAGTAAATAAATTTAGCAGTCATCATGTCTCTCCGTTCGTCCGTTCGTCATGTTCGTTTATAACTTCTGAACCGTACATGCGATCAGGTTGAAACTTGGCGGGTGGACGCAGCTTGCCACTTGCCAGGGCGAGTTGCATTTTTTTTTTGCATAGTGTAATTATACAGTATGTTAATTAAATCCCAATAATTATCCCAATTAGTCTTCCCCATTGAGCCTTCTTTCAGATTAGATTGTTTACATTTTTCAGCTGACCTCCTCAGAGCCAAAAGGGCAATAAAGCTATCATCACCTCTGGGGAGCAAGCTCCCACAGACCTCTCCAGGGGTAAAGGGAGGGATGCATTGACCAATAAAGCTGTCATCACCTCAGGATATCACTGAGCCAGGAGAGAGCTGTTTCCACATTTCCACAAATTTGTTGTAGAATGAGATGTGGTCAATCTGCAAATTGGAATTGGAATGTGTGGTGCTGGAATTCATTAAAAGGGGAAATGTAGCAAACATGCAGAGATCATTAAGATCATTTGCCGAATTTATGATGTCATTAATGGTCATATTAATAAACAATTCCGACTAGGCCACCCACAACTCGAAACACGAAGAAAAGACTATAAATTCATGTATATATTGGAGAATTTCAGCTCGGCGCCACCAGGGATGTTGGTACTTCGGATTCAAAATTGTGGTAGGCCTATACAATAGTTGAAAAATCCAGTTACCACTTGGAAACAACCCATTTCAATATCTACCACTTTCAGCTTTATCATGGAATATCATGCACTTAGAGGCGTTAATTTTGCTGTTTTGGGGCTACATTTTTGCCAAATTTTCTCCGCTCCGCGCCATGACTGGCGCTCCGCTAGTAGGCCTAGATGATGCCGTACTCACTTTTGTTCTGCCAGCCTACGTCAAGTTGACAATAATTCAGCAACTTACTATATGTATCCAAATGGAATTTCATGCACTTATAATAGAGGCCAGATTTGCTGTTTTAGGACTTTAGAAAAAGTTCTCTCCGCTCTGCGACGCTAGGCTTATAGATAAGCCTAGTGGTGTAATTTCTGTGATCATCAAAGACTTTCTTCTGCCCGCCCTCTTCAAAATTATAAAACATTCGGCTACTAACAACATATATCCAAATGTGATTTCATGCACTCAGAGAGACCATTTTGCTGTTTAGGGACGAAATTTCTTCCAAATTTTCTTCGCTCCGCGCCATGGTTGGCGCTCCGCTCATAGATAGTGGTGTCTTGTCTGTGATCATCGAAGACTTTATTTTGCCCGCCCTCTTCAAAATTGCAAACATTTGGCAATAAACTTGACACAAAATCTCACAAGATGCTGTCCGATTTCGACTGCTCTTTGGCTGCCATTCTGCGAAGATGTTGGCGCTTTATTCGCACAGTTTATAGTATAAATAGAGCCTCCGTAGCCATTTCAATTTTGCCAAGAGTTTAGGTTCTCTAAAGAGGCAAAAACGGTGTTGATATGACTGCTCTTGAGCTGCCATTTCTGCTGATTTTCTCGCGCTTCGCGCCAGCTGATAGTGGTGCTTCGCTAGGATACAGTCATTGCACTATATATATTATGTATCATCAGGGTTTCTGCTGCTCGATTTCTGTAGGAATGATTCCCACAGAGGTTATCTACATGGCGTGGCTATTAAGTACAAAGGTTAGATTGCTTGTTTCGCAACGAATGGAGTGGGGGGGGGCTGCTTCGACGACAGACTGTCTTCAACTATTAAGTTAGTGCATGTTCTGCTGCTCACCCATGCACAGATGCTTCACAAACTCCATCTTAACATTGTCCCCATTGTTCCCAGTGTCCCCATTTACTACTCATCCCTACTTCATGCCCCAAAAACTCCTCTAGGCGCCCCTCCAGGCGCCCCTCCAGAAAATCTTACATTCAGTTGGAATTTTCGTTTATCTAGTCGGAATTTCGCTAGCCTAGCTACGTCCCTGGCAAAATGTTAAGAAAATGAAAACAGGCCCTAACTGTTACGTCCCTCTAACAACAAGTCGGTGCATGTGATTTTGAATAATATTCCTCATAAAATTTCTTTTTAGGTGAGCCCTGATGTTAGTTAGCATTACAATCCTGAGATTGTGGTCACCTGTTAGAGGAGTCACTACCTGTACATAGTCCAGTTAGTTAGGGACTAACATTGCAATTTTGAATCACTGTAGCTTTTTCTCACAAACGTCTTCAAAATCACTTTCTCTCTAACATTTGTATTTCAGGAAGAGGTGTAATTTACACTTAAAGAATTTGAGAAAGGGGAGTTTCTCCTGCATTATTACGGGAAACTCTTGACGTGGGAGGAGGGAGACCTGCTAGAAGAAAGGAACTCATCGGGATATCGTTTTTTTATCCAGTTCAATGGCAAACGTTATTGGTAAGTGTGTGTAGGCATAGTTTCCTTTAGTTTCCACTGTGCACACTATCCAAATAGTATTTAAAGCACAACCGCCAGACCCTTTACATCCCTGCCTACTGTACTTGTAAGAGGCTGTGTGAAAGGTGTGCAGTATATAAATATTATTGAGTTACATATTAATTGCATCAACATGTGATGAAAGTTGTTATGAAATGTTGTACAATAGCAAGCAGCTGAGGAAGGGGTATTTTAATACCCAGGACCTATGTACAATCATTTAAATAAGGTGGCAGTTGGGATTGAGATCAAATATGGATGAAGGAATTAGGAATGAACTGCCCCTGTAATTACCGACTCAAGGTACCACACTCTAGCACCGTTGGGCTGATGTTTTATATTGAAATTTGAATTTTTGAATTAGGCCAAACAAAACTAAAAATCTGAAGTAGGCTACCATTTAGATTGAAATAACTGTCCATTGTCACTCACACATACAGTACTGTAGATCGAAAATGAATGCGTTTGCTTGTGAAGTTGCTTGCGAGTCATCAATAATCAGTAAATGACTGAAGTGTGAGGTACATTGCCGGTGACTTCAATGCTGGGTCATATAATTGAGAGAGCAGATTTCCCAGAACGTCAACTAGAGCTTACGGTACATGCTATATTTAATGACGCCTTAATTGCCTACACTGATCTCCTATTCTCCGTAGTTTTAAATCGAAGGTCATCGCTGAGTCATTTTGGGTTTTCACTATGCGGCTATGCCTCTGTCTTGCTGGTCACATCTGCACTATGGTTTCCTGATTTGTATTGATCTATTGCAATCAAATGTTCCATTTTTCAGTATCGATGCAACTAAAGAACCAACAGCTGGACAACTACTAGGGCGGCTGGTCAATCATGGAGAAAAGAACGAAGTCAACGCCAAAGTTGAAGTCGTGGATGTTGCAGGAGTGCCAGCACTGTGTCTCTTCGCCTTGAAAAACATAGGGTGCAACGAAGAACTGCTGTACGACTACGGGTTCACAGAATTACCATGGAAGAGCTGTAATCAGGTAATTTGGATGTTTTATTTTTAGAACACATTTTCGTTGTATTTTGAGCATATTTTCCAAATAATAAAATTGGAGCTCCACCTAATTTACAGTGTTGTAGTCGAGGCCGAGGCCACCGCATCCAAGGCCGAGGCATCTCGCTCAAGGCCGAGGCCGCACCCTCCGAGGCCGACTGACTATATAAAGTAAAAGCTTTGTTAAATTTTGATTGGGCATAATTTTCACCCCACCTTGCCAACATAGAACAAGCGCAATTCATAAATATCATGCATGGTAGCTGTGAGCGATACGGTACGCTGTAAGCCGAGGGTGGTCTAAATTAGTCACGAACTGGGAATATAGATAGAGTAAACATAGTATTAGTACAAGTATTTGTGTGCACTCAGTGTCATTTTGATACAACAATGTTTAGAAATTTGACCTTGGAATGACCTTTAACCCTTTCACATTAGTTGCTATATGTACTGAGTTCAATACAACAAAGTTGAGTAATTTGACCCGTAATATCCAGCACAACTCATTCCAATACACATTTGTGAATTGTAATCCAGCACAACAACATTTAAGTGACTGTAGCTTACGATTACGTAGAAACATGGCCCTGGGAGGGTCAACCTACATTCCATACTCATTTGAGCTCATGAAGAAGCTTGGGCACAAATTGGCTGTGTCTTCTTGGAAATCTGTTGGGGCCACGTAATCGTTTTCTGTAAAGTATTTTGTTACAAAATTTGAAGTAGACTTGTGCGGCCTCGGCCCGGCCTCGGCCAATTTTCCGAGGCCGGGTGCCACGAGGCCGAGGCACTGGCTTCCGATGCCGAGGCACTGGCTTCCGAGACCGAGGCCGGCAAAAGTGGCCTCGAGGCCGAGGCCGGCCCGAGTCCTCCAACACTGCTAATTACGTGAGGAACCCTGCGCTAGACGTTCCATATTTTAGTGTGCATATTTTGTGTATTTTCAATCAGGATATTCACATTAGCCCATACTAATATGTAGGTGCATCATCTGTCATTGTATCTGTTTGTCTGGTCTTTATTTGGATTGCTACTCCTCCCAGTCTTCGGTGGCTAGGCAAACTGAATCTATATGCAGTTTTGGCACTTTTGTGTATTGTATGTGTACATTGACAGATGGTGCCTATTGGGGATACACACTGCTGTGTACAGTGTACAAACTGGGGGTACTTGTTGGAGATACCTGTAGGGTAGCATGGTCATTTTCTTTCGGGTTTCCGTCTGAGAGGTTGGCATCCCTTCTGGAATCTGCAGCCAGAGGACACGGGGTTGTCAGCTTGGTCATAAGTTTCATCAGTGAGTAATAGGGTGTTAAGAAAAGGTCATCTGTGGTCATATTTGGCTATTTTAACTGTGGAGCCTGTGCAATAAGAGGGGCCTACTATCAGGAATCAACACTGAAACACAGACTGTACCAACTGAGGATATTTGTACAGTGTCAGGAATATCCTCAAAATCACTAGAATGTGGTTATTTAACACATACGTTGGGTAGTATGGTATGGTTCTTGATACATTTGGGGTGATCAGAATTTGAGGGCAGAGGTCATAATCTTTTCATCATTTTTTCCTGCAATGGTCATATGCCCTGTGTCTCTGTCTGAGCTTGAAAAAGCTAAAAGAGGTGTTTGTTGGATTTGTGGATTGATGTCAGCTGTGTGTATGACTTAATGGCACAAATGTTGTTAACTAATGCTTGTATGAAATGTCATTATCGTCCTTCTCAGTTCCCGGCAGAATGAACTAATGCTTGTATGAAAAGTCAGATTTTCTTCCTTCTCAGAATGAATTGAATATCCCCATTCTCACTGTAGATATTTGGTAATGTGTGTATCTTAGCCTGTGTGTATCAGTCAGGATTTTTTTCAATCAGGAAATTAACCAGTTTAGCTCACGAATACTAATCCGTTATTATTGGTGCAGCATCAGTCTATCCTCTGGAACTTTTGTTTGAATTTTTATTTATCCATATATTCTTTGAAAGATTTGTTTGGAATCTACACTATGATCATGTGTGTTATAGCAAAACAGACATGGCTGAAGATTAAGACTTGTAAGCCAACGGACACGGCAGGCTGAAACAGTTGCTCCACGAATCAAACATATTTGCAATTGTTGTCTAACACACTTGGACGTTGCAAAACAATTTGAGCCTCTGGATAGTAATAGGCCACTGTTCAACTGTTTGTGCTGTCCCTTTATCATAAGGCTTGACTGGCTGGCCACCGGGATTTGTTGGTTATGTTTGACTACTGTAAAATAAACCATAAAATGTAACTTTTGCCCTATGGCACTGTGTGCCCATGATTGACACTTTTTGCTAACTTTTCAAAGAGATACAGTATTAGCATCTGAAGTAAACTCATCTCCACATCAACTAGAATAGGGCAGGATTAAATTTTCGGCTGACGGTGGCTCTTTTCGAGCGAATTGGCATAAATTTGCCCTTAAATGTTTCTTTCCTACACCTGGGGAAAATCGCCCCCGTGGCTCCACTTTTGAGGCTACAGTATTTTGCAACTATCGAGAGCTTATAGCCCTCAGCCCTCGCTTAATTCCTGCCCTAGCTGAACTAAAACCACAACATCAAAGAGTCAGAATCTGTTTAGCCCCTTTAATGCCATTGGTGACTTCAGTCAACATCGCATATGCGGCAATGGCAACTATATAGTCTACATTACATGTACCACACATCAACATAGCAGTTTTATGCAGAAATTAATAATATGTAGTTGTTGAAGCACCCCCTGTATTATGGCCACTCCACAGTTGCAAAATCGCAAAAAATCTTTCTAACAGTACGTAATGTGAGTGGGGGTTACATGTGACAATTTTGGCGTAATATTTAATATCTAAATGTGGCAACCCAACATACAGCTGTGTCTGTGTAGAGGTAGATAGATAAGGGTACCTTTTAGTGCCATGAGAAAGAGCATTTGATTCTTAACAATTTAGGTGTAGGCCTACTCTGAATTTTTGATGGACTGCAACTTCTTTGTTGAAATCGGTACAGAAAACAGACTTCAAAGGTGGCCCGTATCTAAAAATAGGCGGCACTGGGAAACACAGTACAAAAAATAGGCAGCACTGGGAAGCACCCATTGTGAAAAATAGCTGGCAGTGGAAGGGTACACATTCCTATAAGTTTGTATAACAGGTGTAGGCCCTACAAAACGAGTACATTCGTGTAGGAAACATTTAGATTCTATTGTATTGCACAAGTGTGTTGCTTGCTACATGAGTCAACAGTCTTCATGGTAGACCCTGCCACTGACACTAATTACTGGTGACATTTGGTTGTCTTTTTTAACAGAAAAGTCCAGGAAGTTCCCGACCCTCAGAGTTGGAAAGAGAAAATGCCCAATCTTTGGAGATGGAGAGAGAACCCATGAAGTCTACTGATGGAGGTAAGATAAGTTCTGAGATAAATTACATGCTGAGCATGCACTTCTGCAGGCTTATAAAGTATTCTGCAAACAGTTTCAGCCTGAACAATATGCTACAGTATGTGCTGCCAACTTGTATCTGGCAATATTTTGAGTATGTCAACTGACAAGTGTTGGCACACACTAGAATCATCAATCCAGATTCAGTGAAACATCTAGGTTGTAAAACAGGAAAAAGGAAAAAACCTGAAATTATGAACAATTCTAAAAGAAGCATGTGGAGTAAGTCCTTTCTGATATGCCTTGATTGGTATTGTCAAATGCTTTCCTGCAACAGGAAATTCCCAGCCCCACCGCCGCCATCCTTTCCTAGCCCTCCCCCACCATGCATCCTTGGTATCTAATTTTTTGCTGCTGATAGTGTGTTGAAATGTTGATAGTGTGTTGAATCACTGTCAATGGGTATGATACAGCTCTGAAACACAGCACTCGGCTCACATCAGCCTGGTGTGTTGTGCCTTTCAAGGTCTGTAAAGTTTAGAGTTTAGATTAAAGCTCATCTACAGTAGGTGTCAGTTTTTTGTGAAATCAGATCATGCTTCTTAATGGTATCCATTGGGATTTCATATATCATAAGCAAGCAATTCAATACACAATGTACCACAATGTCCCATATTAATAGAGGGGTCTGCTCTATAGTCCCCCGTCTCATTGGTCCCCCATCTCATTGGTCCCCTATCTAGCATAAATTGTCTCATTAGTCCCCCGTCTCATTGGTCCCCTCGTTCATCATTCGGTCTCATTGGTCCCCCGTCTCATTAGTCCTCTTGTTCATCATTCCGTCTCATATTAATCCCCCCGTTCATCATTCGGTCTCATTGGTCCCCCGTCTAATTAGTCCCCCCCCCCCGCACTCGTGTGCAGTATGCTGGGGAGTGGATAGACATAGGCGAATCCCTGCCTACTCTTCTCGAATATTGTCCAGAGTAACGAGGCACATGTGTCAAATTTCTGCTCCCGCTGAACCGCCATTTATCGTCCTCATCCGATGGACGTAAGTGCGTTATTTCAACGTGCAGCCATTTTCCCACACGAGAAACGGGTGGGGTGAAATTTGGTATCAGATTTTGACACCGGGTTTTGAACCGAGGACCTCTAGTTCCGCAGACTGAGCAGGCGAGCACTTAACCAGTCTGCCACCGCACCGCCCACCGGGACCAATGACACAGAGCTAGGACCAATGTCACGGGGGTCCAATGACACGGGGTGTCCAATGACACGGGGGACCAATGAGACGGGGGGACCAATGAGACGGGGGTCTATAGACCTTATCCCCTGAGGCACTCCGGAATACATTCTTTTGCACCGAGTCATCACCCCGGGGCGAATAGGTGGACGACACGTCTGTACCACCAGCACAATGCCCACCATGAGACCACAACCATTCCACAGGGTTCCTTTCATGAACTAACGACATACTATATTTATAGTTTAGGAAGAGTTGTACATTTAAAAAAACCAAATGAATGAGCAACACAGCACAAAAATATTCATCAAAGTCA
>JAODUJ010067433.1:0-11898 GCA_027564615.1 Psolus chitonoides | reverse complement strand
CTACGCATGTACCCCACCTCCTACCAATGCCACCAAAACAAGTTTGAACAAAATTGGACATACGGTTGCCGAGATACGGACATTCAAATTAATTGCTTCTAAGCCCCGCTCACTCATGAATATTGAATAGATTGGCACCAAAAACAATAGGGTTCATCTACTCACTATGTGTAACCTATCCTCCAGGCTCGATGAACGGATAGAAACCATGTGCTAGGACTCCGCTGGGCCCATCAAATGGACGGCCATCTCCATGAAAGATATAAGGATAAAAGAAATCGATGATAATGTCTGCAATGCCGTCAGTCTTTCTTCCAAACGTTAAGACAGTCGCATCTTCGTAGATCTAAACAGAAAGGCAAATGTGGTACATTAAGGTTGATTGTGAAAATGAAATCAGAGCTAGGTAAACGAAGATCACTAGTTGTTCTTATATTGGAAAACATCATCATCATCATCATCTAGTTTTGCGTCTGTGTTTCCCCTTGTCAGGGGGTTATACGTGCAGCGAATCCAACTGCCTTAATCGATCAGTTACGATCTTCCATATTGACCCCTCCAACATCTGAGATCTTCCTTTACGCAGTCTGACCATGTCTTTCTGACCTTCCTTCACCACTTCTTCCTTCCACAACCATATCAGTGCAGTTTCTCAACCAACCATCATTTATTTTCATGTGTCCATACCATCGGAGTCATCTAGCCCGCGGAGTATCAGCACTGGTGATGATATTCTGGGAATATGTTAACAAAATGTCAAGTTTTTGGAGTTGCTTCAACTTAAAACAATCACACAACTTGCCCGTTTTTCACAAGCAATCCCATCCCTGAAAGTACCTTTAAGTTGAACTTGGCAAATTGAAAACTGTCACATCAGCAGAAGAAATGTTATTTTGTACAAACACAACTGACATTCACCCTATAGTAGGCCCACAATAAAACCCACTTTGTTAGTTAATCCAATTATCTTTCAAACTTCAGGGACAGATTAGTGGTTATATGTATTACGTATCACATACATGCATGCTTCAGTAGGTGCGCTTCTTGTGTCGTGTTCCTAATTTAAGACTGTTGAATATATCAAATACTGCGTAATAAAGGATAAGGCTCGATTGACCTGACCCCAGGCCAGTTTTGAACATGCGGAGTTTGAATCATGAACTCATCTAATTTAAAACAATATATAGTCCGGAGCGAAATGAAAACTTCTGACTAGAGGATGAAAAACTAAACCCAATGGTGAAAGTCCTATCACAATATCATGTCCAGTTTTTAAGTTATTGATTTTGGAAGATTCTAGCAATCTTCATTTCAATTGAGCATCTAGCAACATTTGTGATGTCATAGTGGCACTTAGTCTAAAAAGCTCTTTGCAAAGTCTTTATAATCTAACTGCTTTCCCATACACCAAATTCAAAAGTTATGTCGAAGATTTTAATATTTTTGGAAAATATAATTTTTTAGCATGGTGACTGTTATGCTAAAAATGTCTAAACTCAAACATTTCCAGGAAAAATTTGTCATCCAATTAGTAAATAATACATAAGCTAATCAGACAAAGTGAGACCGTATAAAGATCGATGATAAACAGTGTGTCGACTAATTTGACAAATTTGACAAATATTGAGAGTGAGACATCTTGAAAACAGTGGAAGATATTCACACAGGGTTATTTGCTATACTGATAGAGTAAATTCTGCTCTACAATTTATGAATGTTTCATTTTGGTCGAGACTATCTTTTTGAAGTCATCATCTGAGTTGATATTTTTTCTCCAAAGATTATGCAAACTATTTACATAATGCGGTTCTCGAACCTCTAGTCTAACCTGGTTACGCGACAGTTGGTTTTTGCGTCGATTGCCAAAATCTTATGATCAGCTGGAGCTGGTCTTCTCATATTAGTGCTTCAAATGTACCTGACAATTTGATCAAATCAGCAGTAGTTTCTGGCACAGAGTTCCATGTGAAACTAACTGCATGTATCAAGTTTCATGTCAACCCCAAATGTGACCTCTAATGACCCCTGATATTCATGGAGATCCACATTGTGACATCAAATTTGACCTCAAATGACCTTCAATGACCTCAACATTACCTTCACAATTATTGGCACCAAATGCTGACTATATCTACTGGAACCATTAGTCTTGCTTGCTTACCCCACTGCTGGTTCTCACAATCACAATATAGATTATGTACAAGACAGGAATGCAGCAGAAATTTGACCTCATATGACCACTGATTACCTCTAAATGACCTTAACATTCCCAGCACTAAATGTTGACAATATGTACCAAGTTTCATGTAATTCCAACAATGTTTAGTACTTGGAACTCAAATGACTCCTGATGACCGCTATTACTCTTCAAATGACTTTCAAAATTGTCGGCACTAAATGTTGACTGCTTGTACCAAGTTTCATATGAATTCAACAATCTTTGGATTGTGTAATGTAACAACAACAATGTAATTTGACCTCAAATAACCACTAATGACCTTCAACATTTTCATCACCAAATGTTTATTATATGTAACAAGTTTCATGTATACAACAATGTTTGGTAATTTGACTTCAAATGACCACTGATAACCTCAAAATGACCCTCAAAATTGTTGGCACCAAATATTGACTATATCTCTAAGAATCAATGGCATAGCTCCTACAGATCTGCAGATAGTGCCTTTACTAGGTTTATTGCATAAATTATGGTTCATCATTTTAGCTCCTGCTGTTTGGGAGATAAGCTGTTCGATCACAACATTATTAGGCTCAATATACAAACTAGATCAATCACATAAAATTAGCCTAATTAATGAGTGTATTTGGTGCTGACAATTAAATCAGATCAAGAACCCACGCCCCTCCAACTCCATACAAATTGTTGTCATCATAGCTCCTATGGTTCAGGAGATATGATGTTCACAAGCAATCTGCATGGACGGACGGATGCACGCCATAGTGACCACTAAGTCTCCCTCTGAAGAGAGTTCAGGCAAGACAAAGCCAGTGTAGTTATCCACACTGCTACAGACTACAGTGCGCAGGGTTTTCCAAATTTCAGGGGTGGTGCCGGGCCAAGTTCCTAATTCCCCGAACTGACCTTCATTTGCCCATCTATTTTTTTCTCGAATTCGCCAGATTACCCCCATGACTAAGCAAGAGGTCGAAAGCATGTCTTTTCCAACTCCTAGGTTTGAACACCTTGCTATACCTAGGAGTCAGGGCTCAGGGCTTCATACCCCTCAAAGTTTTCTGGAGTATCATCCAGCATCGTAGGTGATGATTACATTGGCAGGTGATAAACTCCTCCTTCCCGAAACCTCAGGTTTGAGTACCTTGTTACACATATGATTGCCTAAGGGCTTCATCCACCTCAAAGGTGCCTAATTTTTTATTGTACCATACAACATAGGTGACGGACATAGATGCCCATAACCTTCAAGTGACAAAATCCTCCCCCAACCCCCAGGTTTGAACATCCTGCTACACTGATTGGTGTATTTACCTTACGTATTTTTGTCAGGGACTCATTCACCTCAAAGTGGCTCAGTTTCTAGTTTACCATGATCCATACAACATCATAGTCCGGCATGGTTGCCACTCGTAAGGGAAATTCTATGTAGGGAATTTTAGTAAAGTGTAGGGGGCCCCTACGGGGAAAATTGGTGAAAGTAGAGGAATCATAGCTGGAAGTAGGGGAATCCACAAATATTATCCAAAACCATAGGCCTCGGCCTATATTTATGCTATGTATTTCGTTGTCGTGAAGTTTATTTATATAGCCTGCCCTAAATGACAAGATGACAATGTGGCACATGCATTTCACATGGACTTTCTTATGTATATTACTGAACTATTCCCACATATCGTTTTCGATAAAATATCTGTGAAATTATTACCAAACCAACGAGCTACCCGTTTGTATTATCTCTGCTCCTGATGGATGTGAAGGTCTTCATCCGTCAACAAAGGCCCACGCATCTGCTCATTATTCCCAAGTTACAGTATTTTGTTTGAAGTTCCTAAAATAACTAAATTGCTTAGGGGGGAACTATAATTTTGTAGGGAAAAATAGGTTTTTGTAGGGGGAAACAAGAATTTATAGGGGGAAATGCGTCCAATTGCGTGGGGGAATGGGGGCATGCATTGTAAGAGAAAACAGCAAATATAGAGTGGCAGCTGCTGTTGTTGCTCCCCCAACCTTCATAAGTGTCAAATTTCTCCCCCAACCCCCAGATTTGAACATCTTGCTACACCGATGAGTGTAGTTACCTTAATTGCTCGTGTCCGGGACTCATTCCCTCAAACTGGCTCAGTTTCTAGTTCACCATGATTATTCCAACATCATATGTGCTGTTGTTGCTCCCCAACTTTAATAAGTGTCAAATTCCTCTCCCATCCCCGGATTTGAACACTTTGCCACACCGATGATGTAGTTACCCAAATTCCCCCTGCCCAATAACAGTCATGGGATATAGAGTTAGGCATCCTACCTTAAATGCCTTTCTAAGGGCTTCATCCACCTCAAAGCGGCTCAGTGTTCTAGAATACCGTCCAACCTCGTAGGTGATGTGAGTGCGCCCCAGCCTTAATAAGCGACGAATGTCTTGTACCGCGAGAAGTCGATGTCATTTGTGGTGATGTAGATGTCTAGCATGCCACATCGCTTCTCATTCATCAACGAGAGTGTTTCGTTGTCTAGAGCACCTGCAAAAGAAAAAGAAACTGTAGAGTAAAATTCATCAATTAAAAAAAAAGAACAACACAAAAATGTACAAATGAACTTCATGCAAAATTCAAGCAGACAATGATAGATGAAACACTAATACCAATCAGGGTAATTACACATATTCTCGGTCAAAAACATCTTTATATGAGGTCAGGCTGCGGTGAAACTGATGCTATGGCATTAATATATGTACTCTCAGAACATTTCTAATCGTCCATTTCAGTATTTGCCATGATTACAATTATTGCATCCGATAGCCTCAACTAACATTGAGCTAACATTGAGCAAATGAGTCCATACTATACTATACTGTGGTACTGTCACAATCTCACAATTTGCAACAATTAATGAGCAAGTACATATACAAGCAAATTGAGTTATATTTAGCTAACACATGCAAGGTCAGTCCAATATGAATGCAGCAGTCATGTCATGATGAAATATCTTCCTTGAAACCTGTGTTTGCACTTTTCAGTTTTATTATCTAGCTCATAAGCTTTGCCAATGCTGGATGAGCCACTAGCAGCACTGGTTCTAATATGCAACAATAATTGGGTATTGCTTCAACGTGTATCAATGTCAGTGGCTATTCTGTATCAGCAGGTGGCCTTGTAAAGTTCATAGAGGCTGTATTGAATACGGTAAGATCAGAGAGGCTGAATAACAGAAACACATGACCAGTCAACAATAATAGTGTATTGCTCAGTCAATGTATGCCAGTGGCTATTATGTCTCAGCAGGTGGCCCTGTAAAGTTCATAGAGGCTGTATTGAATATGTGAGATTGTGAGATCAGAGGGGGCTGGTGAACAAACACATGACCAGTCAACAATAATAGTGTTTTGCTCAGCCAAGGTGCATACCAGTAGCTATAGCTATTCTATCTCAGCAGTTGGCCTTGTCAAGTTGATGACGCTGTATTGAATATGTGAGATCAGGGAGGGCTGGTACACAGAAACAGATGACCAGTCAACAATAATGGTGTATTGCTCAGTCAAGGCATATGCCAGTGGCTATTTTGTCTAAGCATGTGGCCTTGTAACGTTTATTGAGGTACACAGAAACACATGAATAATCAACAATAATAGTGTTTTGCTCAGTCAATGTATGCCAGTGGCTATTCTGTCTCAGCAGGGGGCCCTGTAAAGTTAATAGAGGCTGTATTGTATTGATGTGAGACCACAGAGGGGGCTGGTAAACAAACACATGAACAAACGACAATAATAGTGTATTGCTCAGTCAATGTATGCCAGTGGTTATTCTGTCTCAGCAGGTGGCCTTGTACAGTTTATTGGAGCTGTATTGTATCGATGGTAAGTTCAGAGATGACTAGAAAACAGAAATGGAGCGGAGGTATTTCGAAGAAAGATGACTATCCGTGATAACACGGCATGTGAATTTAGTCAAGGGGCAAATGTGGCTTTAGTTCAGGGGTGGTGTCTAAGAGCCAAATTCCCCAAAACTTACTGGTTTGGGTATTTACGAACACTATACTCACCTTCTCAAGTTATCTAATTTGAATAATGTCCCACCTAATGCCCTAACTCATGGAACCTTTGACCCCATTACCATTCACGTCGGGCTAACCAAAAATTTCCAAGTGTCTGAAAATGTGTGTGATATTTTTCAATTTTGAATGCGATGTAAATAATATTGTCAATATGAGAAAACGATCACACAGAAAGTGCTGATCTGGGTAAAATACTGTTTTGACCATTGAGCAAGACTATTGACTGTTCTGTTTACTTCAAACCTACTCCCCACATTGATCAACAATCTCCCCATTTATTTATCGCATTCTACCACTGTGGCATCAATGAGGTATGATGGAGTAAGTTTATTCAATGGATGTATCAGAATAGCTTAGGTGGTCTATTTTGGGGATTTTGTCTGTTTGTCACATTGTGGTTTGTGCTTCTCCCGTTCTATTCATCTAATACAAAAACTCACGACATTTCATGAATTTCCTAGTCAAAAAGCTCCTAATACACTGTAAAAAATTCCGGTGGAATTCTGTAGAATTACAGAGAAAAAAACAAAGAAATACATGAGATTTACAAAAAAAGTGCTGTCAATCGATTGACAGCACTTTTTATTTAACAGTGTACGAGTCGCTAAGACGCTTTGTCCTGTGATTGTCGGACAGAGCCTTTTGCGTCCACTTTTTGATGTATCTTGTCCATGTCTGTCTTGGATTCCCTCTACTTCTTGAAACTTCCTGTACCCTCTGCTTTGCCATTTAAAAGTTCTTTGTAGTTTTCCGGCTCTTATCACTCAGATGACTAAAGTACTTTGCCTTCTTGCTGTTGATATCATTTGATAGTGAGCGTTTGGTCTTTCTCATTCCTAAGATGTTCCCGTTGGCTTGTTTTCTGTGTATGATTCACGTAGCATTTTCCAGTATATTCACATTTGAAATGCTTCAATTCTGCTCCATGCTTGTTTGTTAAATTTCCAGGCCTCTGCACTATATAGGAAAGTTTATAACTTCCGTCTTCTTCAGACTAGTATTTCTACAATTTGATGAAAAATGTGTGCGCGATTGTGATTTATTCTATATATTCTTCTCTTAATATTTGCTTCACATCTGCCATCAACCTTGATCCCTAGTTACGAGAGCGTGGTGGCCAAGTTATTCTGGGTTGAGTCTTGTGATCCAGGGATTGAGAGTTCAAGCTCTAGTCGGACTGCCACGCAGATTACTTGGGCAAGGAGAAAATGAGTACCTGCGAGAATAACTTGTAGCTCTAGTTAGCGCTGTATTGTGGCTGTCCCTATGGGGTGTCTCCCATGGGGAACGATGAAGTGACACACTGTCTAGTGCGTCAGGAGCGAACAGCCTGCAATGTTTTGCGGGTTTCACAAGTTTCCAATAACTCGGGTAATATCTCTCAAGCGCTTTGAGACCGTGGTGAAAGGCGCTATATCAAATGCAGAATATTATTATTAGTAGTAGTTTCTCATATTTGTGTTTATCCTTTTTGACTACCATTGGTTTTTGTGTTCTTTACATTGTTTTGAGCCCTTAGGCTTTTGGTTGGCTTTCTTCTTTTGGCCCTCTTTTGGCCACTATTTTCACTATTGCTTATATATCCTATACTTAGTTTCGGCTACTAGGGTTGTGTCATCTTCAAACCTCAACCTTAAACGAAAACTATGTACTTTTTCTGAAGTCGTTCCATCAACCTTGATCTCCAGTTTCTCATATTCATGACTATCCCGTTGGACCACCGCTGTTTTCGATTTCTCCACATTCATTTTGAACTCCTTTTGATGGCTTTCTTCTTTCACCCAAATCACTACTGCTTGGAGATCTTGCTTAGTTTTGGCTATCATTCCGGATCATCTGCAAACCTCAGGATAGTAATTTCCCTTCTAACATTTACACAAGGATTGCCTACCAGAAAACATGAAATTTTCTCTTAGTCAGTGGCATGGCCATTCTCAGGGGGGTGGAGAGAATTCTCATTTCCCCCTGCTGACCCACTTCCCCCCCCCCCAATTTCTCTATTTGTTCTCTAAAATTCTCCGGGCTGAGCACCAGAGGTAAGAGCATGACCCCCCCCCCCCCCCAACCCCCTTGGGCACGTCACTGCTCTTAGCTTCAGTCTTAACTGAGACTAGGAGCAGTAAATTTGTATTTTGTCTAATAAAAGTCTGTATCTTTTATATTCACATTTTCGGCAGTTGTTATTTTCAGTGGGTGGGAAAATTTGGAACTCATTTGAAAATTGACACATAATGCAGACGTCCTTTCACATGCTACGTGTGTTTTAATCTTTTGTCGGGATTTTATTCCTAATGACGAAGCTAAATGCATAGATGAATCTCAGAAAATACACGCATAAAAACAAACCAGGAAAGTGATAAATATTTTATCAAGTACCGGTAATTATTAAGAAGAAAAAAACATTACTACGAAATAGAATTTGTGGTATCTTCACTGAATACAAATAATTAACTCTGATCCTTAGTGTGGCGAAACTTTTGGTAGTAGCACAATTGATTGCAAAATGTATTTTGTATTTGAAGGACATCCGAAAGGCAAGGAATAATTTTGAACATGGAAAGACGACATTCGTGTATGTAAATTTATGGCTTCCAATAGAAGCTCATTGCATAAAAATTAGTCTGATCATTCAATTGTCACCCGGACTGTCCTTATTAATATCATGTACCTGACGATAGAAGTTCATCACAGAAAATTAGTCTGATCATCCAATTGTCTCCGGGACTGTATATAATCTAAATATTCCGTACCTATATTCATGACTTCCAATAGAAGCTCATTACAGGAAAATTAGTCTGATCATTCAATATTGTTTCCCTTCCTGTTTATAACCTATATATTACCATCCTGTAGGCCTACCTATATTTATGCTTTCCAATAGAAGCTCATTACAGGAAAATTAGTCTAATCATTCAATGGTCTCCCGGACTGTCCATAACTTATATATTAATATCCTGTACGAGGCTGTACCTGACTGACTTACCGTAATAATCTAACCGTATGTAAATAGTCCTTTTGTAACCCCTTTGCATATGTACATCACCTTGCTCCCACATTCACCTATCAAGAGCTCTTCTTTCCTGCGTGGAGTAAGGAAGACATATCGTCACAGATTTGGGCTAACTATCTCTTTAGTGGTCTTCCTCTGGGTGATGATTTAATAAATTTATTTTTGTATATGACGTAAAACGTGACCCTCGATATACGAGACTCGATGATATATCGCTTATATTGTTGTAACCACGAATGATCATCGTATATTTCCATAGAAATCGGTATCTGCGACAATCATGACTTTAACCTTACGTTTCTAACAATGTGGACACGAATACCAGTATAAATATAAAAGAATATTCGAAAAATATTTTGACAGTAAAGTAGCCTAGTAATTAATTGATTGTGAAACAATCATAAATGTTGGTATCTATTTTGTATGCACTTTCGAGTACCTAATCTGTCCAAAAAATTAGGCGAAAAAAATTGAATATGGAGTTATCTTATGTATATCTGGGGTCAAACACAATCATTTACAAAAAGAAATGAATGCAATAAAGTACAAAACTGTTTAATTGAACCAACATAAATATGTTGGAATTCTCTCCAGTATTGCATTCTACGTCATATGCTTGTAGCCGCTATTACCCGATGAGGATGCAGTCGCAAAGGAAATTCTGCTCTAATCAGATAACTGATTCTGAGAGACTGAGACATGCCCTTCCAGAATGATATTTACCAGCAATTTTCTTACATTTTAATATTCCTTTTCAGGTTTACCAGGAAGGCCGTTCCTTCTCCTCTGCATATGTGGTCCTTTTCTTATTGGTGTCTTATTGATTTACCTCTACATAGGAGATTGTCCTAACACTCCGTACGCGGTCATTACATCACTGGTCGGTATATTCTTTGCCGAATGCTTGGGATTGACCATCTACCTTCTTTACTTTATAAGAGTCTCCTTCCAGTGTCAACTAAACCTCATCCTTACTTATATCAAAGAGAGCGAAGGAGAAGTTAAGAAATGTAAAGGTGTCCTCCTGGCTACGGTATGCGATTTCAGCTGCTTCAGACAGTTCTGTGATGTAGTGTCAGCTTCCTTGTTACCTATAGTTGTTTTGGCTGTTGCAGCTAACACTACGTGGAGCTACCTGATGGCAAGTGATAGCTGTGTGATTAGCGACGAGAAGGTATACCTCATCGAAATGCACATTTCTATTTTAATCTGGTCTGAAATAGTATTCACCAGTATGTTGTATTTAGTAGCTCTTGGCGGGTCCCAGGTATCCTACGTATGGGATAACTTCTTTATCAACCTTCTTCATTTGAATGAGGACAACTTTCCAGGTTTCTGGAATGATATTCTTAAAAATATGAAACACTACACGAAAGGATCCCAAGTACTGTTGGCCTCCGTTGCTTTTTCGGTAGTCGGTATCTACGCTGGGTTTCAATTTAGCGATCAGACTATTGCGTTCTTGTCTCAAACGTGTAGTTTGAATAACACCAAAGAACATTACTGTGGCTAGCGCAAGTACACTGCCTTAGTTCTTGACATTAAAGTCAAATTATTGAAACTGTTACTACATGTAATTAGGCGGATAAAATATAAACTTACTACTTTTCTGTAGGTGAAAAATACATGATTATATGGGGGTAAATTTGTTCGCTGAATGTCGATTACACAATTGTAGAAAATGATGATGTGCACGTGTGGCTTGATCATTGATATTCATAAAGTGTTGGACGTAAATGTAAAATACAGCCACGAATGTCTTACCTCAAATAACATATTCATGATTTATATATATATATATATATATATGTTTAATCTTATAACCAATGTAATTTCCATACGTTTACGTTCGACAGGGGTGAAAAAAGTTGGACGCAAGGGCAGTGCACCCAAAACATATGCATCACGAAAGAATATCACTTGAGTTTTTCCCGTCTTACAAAACCTAAAAATCCTTCAATTAATGTAGGAAGTTCCTAAACTTCAATGTTTACAAATTGCTATAAGAGGTAAAAATTGCCAAGTGACCCTGGAATTTGGGTTCTGGCTTTCGGTTTATAGGCATTCGAAAAAATGAGGTTTTAGGTGCTCAAAAATTGGTGATACTAACATTAAGATTAGCTGAGGAGTGGTGGAGCAAATTATTGTGTTCAGAAACCGGAAAGCCAGCAGAATTGTCTCGAATTGATGATCTGTGATTATTGAATCCAAATATGGATGTCCAGTTTGGGCCAAGTGTTGGAGCTGTGGGTTCTCCGCAGTATGATTGTCGATTTTTCTCACTATTCGTCTGAGGCATTTGTTGAGATCGTGACCATCAGACCATACGCGGACGCGGACTGTAACGACTTATATACGTCCGTCGTGTTGACACTGTGAGGGGCAGTGGCATCTAAATTTCTCTTTGAAATTTGAATTTTCTCAGGGCGTTCTGTGTGGCATATGCCAACTTCACTGCTAGGTTGCAAAAGCTGGGGTGAAGCCCGTAGCCCGATTACAGATTCTCGCTGCAACAGAATCTGTGTTACGACGGTGATGGTATGTGGGTTGCGTGACCGTGGTCTCTTTTGGATAAAGTCAAGGCTTATATTGTGACAGAAATCATCCGATAATCTGGAAGTAATGAAAAGCTCATGGCTGCACTGGG
>JAODUJ010067322.1:0-11898 GCA_027564615.1 Psolus chitonoides | reverse complement strand
GGGGGGGCGAGTGTACATATCATTGAAGCAGATCACGAAATATACCTATTGTTAATGGGAGGGAGACGGAGGGGGTAATAGGGAATGTATTCTTTGTGCAATATGAATTATTAAGCAAGTTTGGCGTATTGTTATTTGGTTCTACCTTTAGGAAAGCCAAAAAAGGAGATCCAAACGACTTCGAAAGTTATGTTTGCATTTCACATTCAATCTGACACATTTGCAATTTGTTTACTACAAACTTATTGTAAGTTTTATTTCTTGATTGAATATGCATATGACAAATCGTGTTTCAAAACTGTTTTTTGTAGCTGAAACAATCCCTGTAAGTCAACTTCACTAATCGTTAATTACGCCTAAATTTAATTCTACGATTGATGAGACAGGAATTCATACTAATTACCTCGACACCTAACCACTTTTTTCTGCTGTTAATTTTCCAACTTTCATTGAAGCCTTACATCACGGTATGTCAAATTTGTCATTGTGTCATCATCAATTGACCTGACCAGTACTACAGATTTCTGGCAGATTTGGGGTGAGGGAAGATGACCTTTAATGTGCTTTCAATGGATGTCATGAATACATTCCTATAGCCTGCCTCAGGGGCGGACAGGAATAAAAATTGTCACCGGGAATTTTCAACATGGAGGGCCCCCCCAATATATCGAGAAGGATCACCTCCACTCCGCAATAGCATATGAAGGAGTCCAAGAGGCCCCGATGCCCTCGATATAGGTTGGGCCCCGGGGAATTCCCCGGTTTCCCGGTGGGCCTGCCTTATGCAGTTAGCCTTCATAACAGGCTTGAATACCCGTATATACTACTGTATATTGCTAGCCGGTGCAGTCGTAATCCAAGTCTACCTGGCAGAGTATCATGCAGTAGGCTACATGACTGTACCCTTTTTCTTGGCTTCTTCCCCAAAAAGATTTCAGAACTGAAGAGTTGGTGTGATGTGAAGACACACAATTGCTATTATCATTTCTGGACAAAACTAGAGCCTACCCACTCATCAATTGTTTGCAAAATACAAGCCATTACCAGGAACTATAGGTCTACTAGCTATGCCATTGTTCATAAACAACAGCATGTTTCGAGAAAGTCTCACATAGGCCTACAGCATAACACCTAAATAGGTCAGTATTGAAGTTAACTTGCACTTGAAGTTATGTACGTACACTTACTGCACTAGCATGAAAGAGCTATACATTGTTGCCACTCCTTGAAAGCAAAGATCTTGAAAAATTCAGACCCATCTTATGAACTTGAAAATAAAATCCGAAAAACAGCCAAATCTTGAAAAATTCAGACCATCTTTAAAGAATAAAAATAATCGATTTAATTTGGCCGCTAATTTGTCTGGTTCGTCACAGAAAAGCTAGTGACCATCAATTTCTCCATAAATATCCCTACAACCCACCATCTGTTACCTACAAATATACCTACCCAAGGGCAGATCCAGAAATTGTAAATGAGGGGGTCCAAACTTTTATTTAGTTTGCTCGACTGATATTCACTTCTTTATGGTATTTCTAAAAGTCAAATTGATCGTTTACAACGTCTGCAAAATAAAGCAACTAGGATTATCACACTCACTAAATATAGAGCACACATTACACCTGTTTGGTCTGCCCTGCACTGGCTTCCTATCAAACAGAGGATAGTGTACAAAGTTGGCTTGTTTGTCCATAAAATATTGAATGGTATTGCCCCTCCCTAATAGTCTGACCTTGTTCAGCTATATACCCCAGGTCGGAGTGGTCTTCGTTCATCCAACCAGCTGCTTCTTGTTGAACATCATTCTAATAACCACTGGGGTGAACGTTAGTTTGTGACGGTCGCAGCTTGCCTTCGGAATGCATTCCCTCCTGAAGTGAGGTTTGCTGCTACCACCCGTACTTTTAAGATTGCCTTAAAAACGTTTCTATTTAGAGATGCAGAATGTGTTCTGTGTTGTCCTGCTCTGTCTGGTCGTCTGTTGCATAGCGCCATGACGGCTTCTTGACGGATACCGGCGCTTTAATCATTATTAATATTAATATTATTATTATTACACCCCTCCGTCGCCACACCAAAAAGCACTTTAACCACCGGAAGTCATGTAATCACTCCACCACCCTAAACAATGGTCCAGCCCAGGTATATTTATGCAGTTGTACTTGACATTGGAAAAATGGCCATCAATTTAATTTGAATTCAATTGAAATTGTGTTAAATGCACTAGCAGCCTAGCAGGTAAATACATGTATTGGATTTGAATGTATGCAAAATGATTTCGGCTCACCAAGAATTGAATTTGAATCGGGCAATAACGAAATTACTCAAAGAATTAACTTTGAATTGCATTAAAATAAAAGTAATCCAGATATAAAATGATTGATTTTGAAACGGATTAAAATACTTCTACGACAGGCAGAATTCAATCTAAATGGAATTTAAATTGCTTTTTCGAATTGAAATAACACATGTATACTCATTATCAGGAACACACACACACAGTTTGAACTCGATCTGACCAAGCATACATGGTAGACTCAATTTACAAGGTTTTCAGTTTTCCCCTCTGTTGACGTTAGATGACCTATGACCTCTCCCGATAACAATAGGGATCATATACCCATCATGGGGAACATACATACCGAGTATGAAGATGATCCAACCAGGCATGTTCGACTTATCGTGTTTATAAGCAAAGAGTCACATACACTCATTGTTGTAGTCGAGTCCACTTAACCCAGTCTGAGCCAATTATGAATCCACGACCCACAATTCCGAGTCCGTGACTCCCCCATTCCGAGCCAATTTCGAGTCCGGGAAAAAACGGACTACAGCTCTGCACACATACATACATACATACATACATACATACATACATACATACATACATACAGAGCCACACGCGGGCATGACTGTAAAGATTCCTTGAGACTACAAAAAAGGATTACAAAAGTGACTAGCCCCATTCAGGGACTCTGTTATTGTTTTGAAATTTCATGTAGTTGAAGGTTATTCAATACTTGAACACTGCCTATGTTATGAGCAACACGCTTCATACCTGGTATGTATATTTTTCCCATAATGACTTGATACAGATAATAAGAAATAAGATATCCCATACTATTTGTTTTGTCAATATTATTGCGTACAATTGTTGTGATTGGAATTATAAAAACATGAAATATAAAGAACCACAAATGACACCATATGGCAAGATAAATGCTTCATTAATTGACTGGTATTGTAGTGTTAGTTATCTATAGTTCAGGTAATTAGTGATGATGATGATCGATATTAGTTTAAAATCCTGAACTCGATATTACAGATTATGTGATCACAAGTAACTAAGGCGATTATAAGGCATATAGTGACAACTATACGTTTACTACCTCGATCAAATTGTTGATTACTTAATAGTTACCAAATTAGTTTATATATAGCAACTATGGTTCTGGTATATGATGATGTGTAAAGGCATACATTATCTAGATAAGTGAATAGCCTAAATCAATGACATCTCCAAATTGACCTGAACAATTTAAATTAGGAATTCTACGGGTTCAGGTATATGCCCATCTAGGAACCTTGAAGGTATGTGATCATCGATGAACACCGGCGATATCCATCTCCTCCCGACTACTGTTGAAGAGGAGTGAGGTAGTGTACTCATCAAAACCCCGTCCTGCTCCCTCACTCTCAGCCTTTGGCCATTTCCCTAAATATAGAGAGGTAGTAGCAACATGTTCGTCATTACTGCAAAGCAGCCGTGCCGAACGAATCCAACGAACCTACTTATTACAATCAACGATTACAGATTTGAAATTGTGTGATCACTAATTATGTGATCACAAGTAACTAAGGTGACTATAAGGAGAACGACGAACAGTCCAGCACATGTATAGTCCTGTGGTTAGTAACAATTATACGTTTGCCACCTCGATAAAGTTGATGAATATTTAATAGTTACCAGATTAGTTTATATAGCAATTAGGTTGCTATTATATACAATACGTAAAGACATGAATTTCCCAGATAGGTAAATAGCCTGAATCACTGACATCTCTAAATTGACCTAAATATTTTGAATTTTGAATTTCACGGGTTCAGGAATCTATCGATGCTCATTCATGAACCATGAAGGTATGTGATCATCGTTGTACACCGGCGATATCCATCTCCTCCCGACTATTGGTAAAGAGGATTGAGGCAGTGTACTGAAAAAACCGTCTTCCCTGGATTGACATTTAATTCCCCATCTAACATACTCTCAGTCTTTAGACACTTCCTAAATGCTGGTAGGGGTGGTAGCAACCTGTTTGTCTTTACTGCAAAGCAACCGTGCCGAAACCAATCTAATGAACCCAATTACCACAATCAATCACTGCAGGACAACATGTGACGAGTATCTAAGGCACGGTGGGATTGTGACTCGGAATACTTGTGAAAATAGCCTCTGCTTCGTCATTCTGATCCTTCCACACAAGTATGACTACTCATCGTCTTGAAATAACTACCGTAGTTTAAAAATTGGCGATTATAATCTTCATAACAAATTAAGTAATTTATGTAGGCCCTACAACAATTAGGATTTATTTAAACATTGTATTAACAATACATAAATTGTTTTCATAACTGACTAGCTAAAATGAAATAAGCTTCTCAGACAGGTGAATAACCTATGAATCTGCATAGTTGGCGGTGATTCCAAAACAAATTTTATATACAGAAATGTAGGTTTTAGGACAAGATAAAAAGGTCAAAAGTGATTACTCAAATGACTAACTTCTACATATTTTCGACATTTCAATATAGATTGCGAAGGCGTGATAAAGAAGCAAGTTATGTACAACATTTCTATTCGCAACACCACTCCCAGGTAGGGATTATGCTAAATCATTTAAAACTATAATTTGTTATCTTCATTTATTTATTTATTATATTTCCTATTTACAATTCAGAACATTTTGTTGAAATAGACTAATGGCAGCTATAGGTTTAGTATCTTCATATATATGAGAATGGTTGCATAACAAATAAGCAATTAATAAAGTTAGGGTCCGATACAATATGTTAAAATGTATTTAAATATTCAATCTAAGTGTACTCTAAACTACTGACAACTGTTTAGTTAGTATTTGGCGATAACCTATAACAAAAATGCTACGTTTCCGACCACGCCAAACTATATTATACTGATTCTGACTTGGCATCGTAGTCAACGTGTCAAACTGGTTTTCTTTCGATTTTCTCAAATGACACTGTATTCCGACATCTCGATATAGCTACCAATGACTTCATAGCAAAGATAATACTCCTCCTGTAACGGAAATAAAAGGACAGAAATAAAACACTTAAATGTAGTTGGAATGACGCACACATTTTTGCGCATTTCACTACCTGAGATGTGGAGGAACAGGGAACTAAATACATGAATGGCGTCGATGAAAGGCAAATGAGAAGGTCATGAAACGAGAGTGGATATAACAACCGATGAAGTTTGCAAAGAGTTTGCAGAGTTGAATATAATGTTTCCAATTCCCTTTGGGTCTTTAGAAACGAGTGTGCAAATCGCCCTATTTATTAGAACAAGTAGAACTGCGCCCATGTCAACGTTATGTATGTTATGGATTTCATGACCAACATAAGAGAAATGCAAGACACTGGCAAAAGACTTTTCAAACCGTTGTAGGTGGCGTCATGAAAAATCGATAATCCGAAAGTGACAGTCAACCGATCGACGTAATAATAGCACACATTTTTGCGTATTTCAATACCTAAGATGTAGATGAACAGGGGTTCAAAGACATGAATAGCGTCGTGAAAGGCAAATGAGAAGGTCATGAAACGAGAGTGGATACAATAACCGATGTAGTTTTGCCAAGAAGAATGCCATTATTACTTCAGAGTCTATTGTTTTCAATTTACTTTGGGTCTTCAGAAACTGGTATGCAAATCGGTTATTTAATAGAACAAGTAGAAATACGCCAATGTCAACGTTATGTAGGTTATGGATTTCATGATCATTGTAAGAGAGATGTAAAACACTGGCATCTTCATTGCTTTGGCAGTAGGTTTATTCTAACTATAAAACGGATAAAGACTTCTTTCAAACCATTGTATATAGGTGGCGTCACGAAAAAGCAATAAAACGTAATATATAATATAGTTGGAAGATCTTTTTCTTGTATAAAAGTAAAACTAAGGCAGCAAATTACTGCTTCCCTTAACAAAAACGACCCACGGAGCAACTGCCCTCAAAATATAATAGAAAGCAAATGACTTGTTACATAACCATTGTCGTTATACTAAATCCCTATCCAAACTAAACTTAACAAACAACTATCACTTGCTGAGAGTGCTAAAGTAGTAATTAATTAGGTGTCACACGAGCCTAGTAGTTAACTCATTTAGGTTATTCGGTGGATTTAAAATCTGTTTGAGGTAAATTGGTGTTGTTGGTAACAAATATATAGTTGCTGTATCAGTTACATGTAGTGTAACGTAGTCTGTAATTTGAACAACAATTTTTACCTTGGTTGGCAAGAAAAACGGGTTGCTCTTCCTCAATTTCTTAGCTGTTTCAAAGATGTTAATCTTTCCCGTATTGTCCAGACGCTCCATTTCAGTTTTCACTGTAATATAAACACCACTCCGTCCTACGCCATTCCTGGACAAAAATAACATGTACATTTGGTCATGTCGAACTGTTAATGTCTTTTAGATGTTATAATCGTATATCAACAATCGATCAAGTCGATACTTGTTTACTTAGCATTATGTCACCATATAGCGGAGTGATAAAGTATTATATAACATCAACATTTTAATAAATGTACATAAAAAGTCATGTCTGTTCTAATCCTGTCGAACATCAATAGAAAACATCAATTCTACTGTATACTAAATTTATTTTTGGTGCATGCAAACGGTTGTCAAACATCAATTTACCCATTCAAACTACTTACAAACAATGAACAAGGATGGGCCCAGTACTGTTACTCTCTTTGTAGGCATTTGAATTTACTTCTTTGACGAAGTTAGGCACTGAGCTGGAATCATCTTGTCCGACGGTTGGCCATTGGCGGAACTGATACTGGTTCACGTGTACTACAGTCTGTCAAATAAAACAATTATATGTTTATGTATAGCGCTATATGTATAGTCCGATGATTGGCCATTGCTACGTGAATTATCGATCATGTAAAGGGGAGTTGACGGCCTAAATATTATATATATTCCCATTCTAAATATGTCCGGTTACGAACGGTTATTCTAAATGTTCCTTACGTGTAAAATGCAATAGGTACCAGATATCAACCATGGCTCACTGAATTGTACCTTGAAATATAATTCACTGTTTACTTCGAGAATAAAAACAATGGATAACGAACAAATATTTTCTGTATTAGGTAAGTGACGTAATCACTGAAGAAATATTGCAATAAATTTGAACATTTTTCATCTCTGTATTGCAGCATTGTGGATCTTCACAATTTCTTTATATTCCTTTAAAACAGACATTTTTGGTAGAATATTTAATCTTGACTGCATTGTACAAAATTCCTGTCAATGTTTCGGTATGTTACCTGGTAAAAAAGTTGCCAACTATTTCCCGTAAAATTGTAGCTAGTTCTAAAAAAATAGAAAAGTTTAAGCTTTCTTGTATAGGCAAAAGTGTTGAACTATTTCCCTGCTTGAAAGCAATTGTCATATAAATGGTTGACATCGAATGATATCTTACAATGTTCTCACCACGAGTAACATATATAGATCAGTACATACTAAGTATGGATTAACAACATTCCTAATTTATTCTTTAACATTTCACCAACCGCAACGCTCTGAATATACGACACTAATCACTACTGTACACTCAAAACTACAACATACATGCCCCCACAATCACGCACTTTCGTCAAAGTTTCGAGTCAAATGGTCATAATCCGGTTCCTTCTGTCTATCGCTGAGCTTCAATCAATACTCGACTACTGTATGGGATAGTACTTGTTTCGATAAACTATGTAAACTTACCCGACTTCCAGACTTGGAGAGATTGAAAGAACGATGGACATACGAGTTGCTAACAACAGTACCGGTGCATGTTATTGTCATCTTCCCATACTGTCTCAGAGCCCATTGCCTAATAACTTGTATCCATGTAAATTTTGTCAAGTTTTATGATTTGCAACAGAGTACCGGTGGATCGATGAATACTTAGTTTTTTGTAACTGGCTCTGAGTAATAAGGATTTCTTTACATATTTCTTTTGAGTGTTGTATTTAAAATACAATAAGAAACATGTATTTACCTCGTCTGAGATCCCAGGCTCATTAAGTGCAACAATGTATGGGCATTTCCAAATATAAATGAGTCGCCAAAAGTCTTCACAGGTATTTGACAACGGGCTTTGTGTTGAAATATACGTAGCTTTTCCATTATTCTGACTAAAATAAAATATAAATTATTACAGGTGAAAATATATGAAGTATGTATCAGTGCTATAGCCGAGTTTACTTAACTCGGGTATGAACCAAATACAATTCCAGAGGACCCAATTCCGAGTCCAGGAAAAACGGAGTAGAGTCCGGAGTAGAGTCCGAAATTGATTATGGACTCGGTAACTACAGCTCTTTTTTAGCGATTTTTTTTTCTCTCATATCTACTTGATATTTTTAAACAAAATTTCAGCGTATGTTAACGTTTTCAGCAACATATTGGCAGACACATGTATTAGACACCAGTGCCAATATATGTTTTTTTAACATATTGTAAGACACGTGTATTAGACACCAGTGCCAATATATGCTTGTTTTGAACATATTGTAAGACACATGTATTAGACACCAGTGCCAATGTATGTTTGTTTTGAACATATTGTAAGACACATGTATTAGACATCTTGTGCCAATACATGTTTGTTCTGAACATATTGTAAGACAATTAGACACAAGTGCCAATAGGCCTATATGTTTGTTTTGAACATATTGTAAGACACATGTATGAGACACAAGTGCCAATATATGTTTGTTTCGAACATATTGTTAGACAATTGGACACCAGTGCCAATATATGTTTGTTTTGAACATATTGTAAGACACATGTATTAGACACCAGTGCCAATATATGTTTGTTTTGAACATATTGTAAGACACATGTATTATACACCAGTGCCAATATATGTTTGTTTTGGACATTTTTTAAGACACATGTATTAGACACCATGTGCTAATACATGTTTGTTTTGAACATATTGTAAGACAATTGGACACCAGTGCCAATATATGTTTGTTTTGAACATATTGTAAGACACATGTATGAGACACCAGTGCCAATATATGTTTGTTTTGAACATATCGTGAGACACATGTATAAGACACCAGTGCCAATACATGTTTCTTCTGAACATATTGTAAGACGATGACACATGTATTAGACGCTAGTGACAATATATGTTTGTTTTAAACATATTGACAGACACATGTATTGGACACCAGTGACGATATATGTTTGTTTTGAACATATTGACAGACTCATGTATTAGACACCAGTGCCGATATATGTTTGTTTTGAACATATTGTAAGACACATGTATTACACACCAGTGCCAATATATGTTTGTTCTGAACATATTTACAGACACATGTATTAGACACCCGTGCCAATATAGTTTGTATTGAACATATTGCCAGACACATGTAGTATACACCAGTGCTAATATATGTTTGTTTTGAACATATTGACAGACACATGTATTATACACCAGTACCAATATATAATTATGTGTTTTGTAAGAACTCGACTGCAATAGACTAAATTATTCCAGTTGAAGCCAATTCCGGGCCAATTCCGCGTCCGTCTTTTCACATTCCGAGCCATTTCCAAGTCCAGGAAAAACCGGACTCAAGTCCGGACTCGGATACGACATCTCTGATATGTATAAAAATCGTCTAATTCAAAACTTAGTCAGAACAGTCGTAGAGTCCTTGGCCAAGCACGTCATCTTGATTGATTCTCCCCACGCAGGAATATAGATGGAGACATGGAGAGGTTAAATTATAAATATATTAGGTGGTAGCGTGGTGTAGTGTTAAGGGGGAGCACTTTCACCGCGGTGTCCCGGGTTCAATCCCTAGCCTGGCTCGTCAAAAAGCTGTTCCGCAGTTGTTGATGGTTTTGCAGTTTCTGGCTTAGTTGTTGATTTCGTTGTGATGGGAGAAGCAAGGAGAAATAGGTTCGGCACGGCTGTCCTGCAGTGATGACGGACAGGTTGCTACCACCTCTCTCAGCATTTTAGGACAGTGGCTAAAGGCTTGGAGTTGCACTCACGTCCGTCGGACCGGGACGTGAAATGGCGGTCCCGGGAGCAGGATGGGAATGTTACACGCCCGCCTCGTTACTTTCTGAACACTCTTCGAAAAGAGTAGGCGAGCTATCGCCGGTGTTCATCCATGATCAACTTGGCTTCTGGGTTCCTAGATGAGCTTTCAGTGGAGCTTTCTGAACCCGTAGATACTAAACCAATGCGCTGTATTGTGGGGTTTCCTAAAGACACAATGAAGTGACATACCCGGACGTATCGTGTGTCGAAAGCTGGAATGAACACACTAATTAAATTCCCCATTGTGTGCGTGAAGACTACGGCTGGATAGCCGGGCATTGTCTAGGTGCAGTGAACCGAAGAGAGCTAAGAAGGTACAGTGTAGGGGTATGCTCAGTGACGGAATTGGCAGTGACGGAATTGGAGGGGTGTGGGTTCATGATTTGATAAGGTTTTCAGAGCAATATTTGCTAATTAACTATGCTAATTGCTAGAATTTAGTGAACTCCAGTTGAATTGTTTCCCAATCAGCCTATTCCGATTGGGCGTCAGGGTTGGTGGCTGCAGATATAATGGGCCAGGGAGACATAGCCTGTTCGGCCCAGGTTCCTTTGGGCAGGCATATATTGTGTTTCTGTTGTGCTCGGTGCAGTAATGTATGTTAGTAGTCTATGCCTCTGGGATTACAGTGCCTCATTTGGCGGGTCTGCCGATCCCGCGATATGTGTCCCAGACAGCCTGATAAAAAACATGATAGGTGGTAGACGGATGGTTCGAAGGACAGGTACATTAAGGAAGAACTCCGTAACTAGCTCAAAGTATATTCAAGCTTGCGTTTATAGCACCCTTTCTTCTTGCAGTTACAAATGTGAGCTTGTATTGTTAAATGCTGTTACGTTCAATATATTTTATTCAGAAGCTAATTTGCAGAGTGTGTTATTTGTTTCTATTTCAGCAGGATTGCAAGACTCAATGGGGAATAAGTTATTTTAGGTTGAGCCTGCGAATTAGACAATAATGTGGGTTTGACACCCTACCGATATCCACCGTTTTCCATTGGAATATAAAATTATTTGCAGTCGCTAATGTACTCATAATGTGAACATGCTATATGATTTGTACAAAAAAAAGTGGAATCAAGGTTCGTTAGAGAAATGTAAGTAGCCTAATACCAACTTTATTTTATTAATATATCTTGCACTATGAAAAACTTCATCTGAAAATCTGAAGTCTAAGGGATAAGGTAATAGTGCGGTCGCCAATGGAGAGGACATATGAAGTATGTGAAAGGAGCACCCCCACAAAAAGTCATATGTATTCGGTGGTTCTATGCGACCCTTGAACATCTGGCGTATGTCGTCGCTCTCACATTGACCAAAGTAAAATGATAGTACCACCCCATTTTGTATTATCATTACAACTCTTGTTATATAATATTATGGAATCATTCAATTCCTGCTCAGAAGTGCAGATATTCACCCGATACGTATTGAAGACAGCCGGTGCTACTGGTGAAACTGAGTTATCTCATAACACGTGTTATAATTGATAACTCTAGCTATCGGAGATGTTATATCACA
>JAODUJ010067211.1:0-11899 GCA_027564615.1 Psolus chitonoides | reverse complement strand
ACTATTTTAATGAAATTGTCTATTCCAGAGTCCAATGTTCTACAACATATCTAAATATTTGAGGTGAAGTTGTTTGACAATGATATGATAAAAACTATAAAGGGAAATAATAATTATAAATGTGCAATTTGGAAAAGTCGCAATTCCCTCCTTGTTAATGGTGGGACAATTGATATTATGATTTTTCTCCATAATTCCATGAAAAAGAAGATACAACTTATTTATGAAGTTTACCGCAAACATAACAACCTTCAAAATTTCTTCGAATTATTTGGACAGAGCAATGTTTTACTTTTGGTTGATAGAGATCATAGCTATAACTACCATCTAGACACATGCTAATAATGTATTTGATAAGCTGAACGCACGTATAAGCACTATTATTTGGGTAATAAAATAACAATCGTCAACGAATATCTCCATTTTAGAAATGTTCGTATTTAGGCTCAATTAATTATTCTTCCGGCAGATATCATATGTATATATTATTCTATTTGTAGATCGGTTCACTAGTGATATATTCTTGAAACAGTTTAAATTATCAACAATACATAAGGCATTATTTTGCTTAAAAAGCTTATTAACTTAACACATTTTTGTAATATAATTATTACCTTTTATTTCAACAAAAATTGTGATATACTCTATATATGCTTTTGAGAATTGGTGAGCCAGTGGGCTCGCCAACCAATAAAAGAGAGAGAGGAGAAAAAGAGAAAAAAACTGGCTGTAGTCAACGTACTTCCAATGAAAAATTATTCCTTTGCTTCCGTAGTTCAGTTTCAGTTGCCAAGTTCTGCCGAAGTTCCTTCAGTTCCCCCTCCGTCTGGAAATAAAAACAAATTTATGTGTTTTTTCCATCAACTCAGATTTGCAACAAAATACAACTAGAAGTATATATATCATTATACCAAAGCAGCGTTGACTACGGTACGGTTTGCAATTCAACTTACTACGTGTGTCACTCCGGCATGCCTGTATGGGCTCGAGACCGTGCCGCTGTCCAGGGAGCAACAGGGATGGCTGCAAGTTTGTGAGAATAATTGGGTTAGGATGATCGGGGGTGCTGTGAGGGCAGATAGAAGAGAGATGGTTGGGTTGAGGCAGGAGATTGGGCTGCAGTTTTTTTTTGCAGAGAAGTTGATAAGGAGCCGGTTGAAGTGGGCGGGACACGTTGAACGGATGGACGAGGGAAGATTGCCAAAGATGGCGATGACACATGTGGACGAGGGCTCGAGGAGAAGGGGGAAGACTTTCTCTTAGATGGAAGGACTGTATTGTTACGGATTTCCGGAGCGCGGGAGTGAGAGGTTGGAGGACCCTTTCGAGGGATAGACTGAGGTGGAGGGCAATTGTTAGTGAAGCTTCGTTTGGCTGAGTGTAATCATCCTCATCCCTTGTTTTCGAGGAATATACGAGGCAGAGGGAGAGTATGCATCTCTTTCTACTAGCAAGATTCTGTAGTAAGGGTTATCCAGGATTCACTGTGTAGGCCACAGTATAGTAGCTGATTTCGTAATGCGTGTAAGTTATGTAACATGGTGTGTATACCTTCTTGGACTTCTTCGTAGCTCTTGTTGGTGTGTCTCCCTCGTCTGTTATAGGAGTACATATAGCTTGTGCGTCTCCATTTACTGGGATTAGTAGTACTGCTATGCTAACTTTACTGTGTTACAATAGGCCTGAAGTATGTCTTCTTGTGTGCAAACTTGTGTAAACTCTCCATGGTTCCAGGTAGTTTCTCCTCATCGTCTGGTATAGTAGTGGGCGCTACATACAGCTGACTTTACTCCCTAGTGACCGGGTAGTAATCGTTAGTTCCCCTCTTCGTCTAAAGTCTAAAGTCTAGGTCTAAAGTATATATTTATATGTATAAATTTGGGTAAACCCTCGCTAGTGCCGGAGTAGGTTCTCCACCTCAACTGGTAATGCAGTGGGCGCTACGTACAGCTTTACTGTGCTAGGATACTAACATATATCTTCATGAGGGAAACAGAGTAAACACGACCAAGTGCGTATACAGCGAATATACTTCTTTGTGCTGGTAATGTAGTAACTTATTGCTATGCTGACTTTACTGTGTTAGGATAGTATGCCTAAACTATATATTTGCCATCAATGTAAACTAAGTGACAAGACCAAATGTAAGCATCTTCCCTTTCCATGTGGCTATCATTAGTTTCTCCTCCTCGTCTGTTTTTGTGATACATACAGCTAGTGCATCTCCATCTACAGGTATTGTTGTCAGCAATTGTCGGTCATCTGGACTATACTGTGTGAGTACCACTTTCAACTGATCTGCGATGTTGGCTTCCCACAACACGTAGATACAATCATTGCTGTCTGTACATACTCTGAGGGGATACCAGTCACCTCCAACATGATCAGGTTTGGTCAGTTCATGAACCATCTTAGCTTCCAGTTCATCCGTGGTGACAGTATATGATCGTTTACCGTGCAAATCACATATCAATAGGTGACCATCATGTAAAGTTATATCCCTAGATCCTCTAATTATTCCAGGTAATATGAGAGTACGGCGATAACTGAGCTTAGCATCATATACTAAGACATCTCTACTGCTGCTCTTGTTCCCTCTGCTACTGCTGCCTACAAAGATATTCCTGGTCAGAGGATCAGAAGTTATACATGATACATACCGATCTGATGACCAACTACTGGTGACGTCTCTGATGTTCTTCTTGATGTATGATCCATTACGTACATCATAGATACCGATTTGACCTGATTGACATAACGTTACGATCTCATACTGAGATAATGAATCACAGAAACGGTATGTATTCCATTGAGACCCCGCTTCTCTTTTTATCTTATCCTGTCGCAGGATTTCTCCTTTCCTGTTTGTAACAGCAATAAATGAATATCGATCTGATGCTTTACCAGTGATGACGATACGACCGCCACCACTGCTAGTCATATTAAAAATCTCCCACTTACTATCCTTCATTCCCGTGATATCGACGGCAGATCCTTCTTGTTCAGTCAATGTAACCGTAACACCAAACACCGATGTTAAATCTCTTACCGTAATGTCATTCAGAGATTGTAACTCCGGATACTCCCTTTTCATGTCCTCTATTAGAGGTTCACTGGCTGACCTGATATCAGGAAGACATTGGCCGTCCGTCCAGTCGTCGTTCGAAGCAAGAATAGTCGACGTCGTCGCTGTAAAGTTCTCGTACCGAATAATCGTGTGATCTGTATGATCTCCTATTTCTCGGATTCCCTCTTCATTCTGTATTCTTTGGGTGTTGATGATTTCTTTAAAGCTCTTTAGGTCAATGTCCAATGCTCCTAGTTTCCTGTTCAGATCAGCTAGGATCTCGTCGTGCTTCTCTTGGGTTTGCCTTCTCCTTTCCTTGTGTTTTTCCTTCGTTTCTCTCAGGATTTCAGCGCGTTCTTCGTTTATTCGCTCGATCTTGTCATCAAATTCCTTCTCTACCCGTCTACAATCCGTCTCATTATCTTTGTCGATTTCAGCTTGGCTTTGCTCTAATTTCACTTCATTCTCCTTAATCTTTCGCTCAATTTTCTTGAATTGATATTTGTGTTGGGAGATCAACTTCTGTGTCTTTTCCACGACGTTTGCTTTAAGGGTTTGCTTGGCTGTTTCCACCATTTGTTGCAACTCGTAAAGTTTATTTTTATGACTTTCAAGTTCGTCAATTTTCTTGGTGATACTTTCCCTTTCAGTTTTTGCTATTATGTTCACATCATGAAGATCGTGATCCTTATGCTTACCGTAGGTACAAGTCACACAAACCGGCAAATTACCGCAAGTAACGCAGCACAATTGCGCCATGGTCTTAGCATGATCATGGCACCTAGGATCCTCCGTAATGGACGCTAGTTCTTGTAGAGTGAGATTCTTCGTCTCCACATTCTTCAAATTCAGTAGGTGTTGCTGGTGATCGGTGAACATGTTGCTGGAAAGATGAATAGGGTAACATTGGTCGCACAAAAAGTCTTTACATTTGAAGCAATAAGCTGCCGCTTTTTGCTTCTTCGAACAGAAGATACATGTTTTCTCCGTTTCTTCATCAAAGATCTTCTGCAGCTGAATAAATTCGAGCATACTTTTCATATGAAAGTCAGTTTTAAAACCGGCTGCCCCGCCCTCTGGTATGTCACAATCACGTTTACAAAGTGGACATGTAAGTAATGTTTTGTTTTCGGCAACTATAATGTCATCCAAGCATTTCTGACAATACCGATGAAGGCAAGGCAGTAATTTCGGTTCGGTAGGGTTATTCATACAAACCGAACACTCGAAGTATCTTTCTTCAATATCCTTCTTGAACGCCAGGACTGCCATTTTGATGCATCTAAATAAGGAAAAATGAATAAACCATGAATCTGGCATGCACTATTATCTTCATTGCTCCGAATGGGTAGATAAAACATTTATTGTAGTTTAATATTTGGCTAACACCCATATAAATACAATTTTCCATCACCATCGCGATGATTGCCATAGTAGCCGTTTGTCCAAATTAGTAATAAGACCTTCGGTATATCCATGGAATAACCATGGGTAACTAAAAAGTTGAGGTGACGCACTCACGAAATTATTCGTGTACAGATATTGTAAGTGTATTTTTGTCAGTAGGCCTATGTGTGTTTGTGTTTCATCTGATCTCAGTTATTTCTCAGACATAGCTCAAACAATAGCCCTATATATTTTTTAATTGGGTAAAACAAATACAACACTGGCAAATGCTTTCATTTCTAAACAAAGTAATAGGGAAATTAGGTAGATTTGAGAAGGATGCGAGATGTACAATTTGTCGATGACCAAGCACTGAAGCAGTATTACAGAGATTGATGGAGAGTTTAAAGAAGCTCGATCAGTTTGTGGGGTGCTTAATTGTCATCCCAACTAACCAATAAACAATTAGTCTTATGTGAAAGAGAATACAAAATTATTCAAATCTATGATCTTTGTTTTGAAAATTAATGTCGTTCCATGAAGAAAAGAGCTGTTAAACAGAGGCCCAGCCTATTTTACATAAAAGTTTTGCCCAAACTTCTGAATTTCAAACAATGCAACATTTATAACTTCTTCATGTAACAATATTTCCTGAAAATGAAGTTACTTTTGAGATTGTCTGATTATAGTGTATGATCTTATTGACAAGGTCAAGCGACACACAGCAGATTTCCTTTACACTTGTACAGAATAAAAGACTATATGTCGAAACCATATACTCCAACTTTGGAGTTTCACACTTGTTTCCATGTTGTTTTAATTAAGTTAATTACCTAGGCATTCCGTGAGTTGATTGACATCAAAGGAGGAACTACCACAGTGCCCAAAACGATGTCGGCAAAATGTGCTACAAAATGTATGCAGTACTCGTTCGTCACACTACCAATGTTGTTCGCGTGTATTGTGTAGTTCTGATTGGGTAAACAAAATGACGTCATTTTTTCCGAACCTAGACAATTTAGCTGATTTGTTGGGATTTTTTGTGGCTTAATACCTTTTCTAATGTCTTGTGTACAAATTTGTGACTTTTCACTCGAATCCGAACTTTAACTTTCTTGTAACAGGCTGTTGAGAAAGGGATGTGTTCCGCTGGTTTGAAATTTCTCCATATACAATACACTGCGCAGAAAATAACATTTTATGCATGCTTGTGCGCTTCCACCTGTGACGTCACGAAAACTATTATATAATAGTACTTCGGCGACCAAAATTGAACGCGGAGATGGGATTTTCTCAATATTCTCTTTATTATATTTTGAATTAATGAAAGTTGCTTGACCTTTAACAAATAAAATCAGTTTAATCTCCTTTCCTTAACAGAAATACAAACTCATTGAGCTCCTTTAAGTATGACTCTATGAGTACATTCATATAAAACCTGACCTGAAGAAACGAAAAAGATGAAGAACTCAAGAACAAAATGTGTTATTATAAACATAGCAATAAATGGAAAGTCGGTGGAACAAAACAAGCAGTCAAAAGTATGAGTAGCATGCTCAGAGAGAATATAAAACAGTTGTCCAGAGATAAGAGCTAGGATTGGAATGTCGAGGGGGACATTCGGCAAAATGGACGTTCTGCTTAAAAAGTGCCAGAACATGGATCAAGCATAATCGAGTCACTTGTTCGGGACATGTCCTCGTGCAAAGCTACGATGCGGGGACATTAAAAGATGTTGCAACTTGCACTGTGGATGCGAAAGAAGTGGAAATGTTGTCTGGAAAGATAGGAACATAAACGAGGATGTGCGAGGGTGGTTTCATATTGAGGACTTCTGGTACAATGGAAGTTCGGATAAGGGCCGTCGCAAAGTCTTTCAAAATTGGGCGGCCATTTTAAATTTGGGCGGCCATTTTGAAGTTGGGCGGCCATTTACGATGAGGGGATCCGACGGGGTTTCTAGGCCTAAACGAAATCGGCAATGTTGCTAACAACACTTAATTCTTTTTCTTGACAAAAAAGTGGGGTGGCGGCCGCCCCGGTCGTCCCTGTTGCGACGGCCCTTGGATGGAGGAAAGAAACTCGAAGTGAAAGTGTGGAAGACAGGACCAAGGACCATTTAGTCAGCTGTTTGGGACATGATCTCTTACAGAGCTAAGATGCCTGGACATTGGATAACTTTGAAATACAGCTGTTGAATGAATACATATAGTGATCTGAGAATATAGGAAATCAAACGAGGAGTACAGCTAAAATATCTGGGTACAGCTAAAATATCTGGGTACCTTGCTCAGAGAGAATGGAATGAAAGTTAGCCAGGATTGGAATGGCAAGGTTGTCTAGAATTAGAAAGACAACGGAGGATTGGAATCCTATGGTTGGAATGACAAAAGAGGCATTCAACAAAAGGAAAGTTTTGCTTACAAACTTACAAAGGGCTAGAACATGAACCAAGGATCATTAAATCAAGTGTTTAGGACATGATCGCAAACGGAGTTAAGAATGTGGGGACATTAGAAACACTCAATCCGCCTGCATCGGAATGCCGGGTGATCATCTGAGGCAGCTACTGCAGTGGTGTCCGATGACTGTTAGTAGTCAGCTAATAGTGCCTCGGGTGATCATCTAGGTGATGCTAATTGGCTGTTAGAAAACGTTACAATGTAGTTGTGAAGAATGATGACAGGACTGACTTGGGAAGAAATAAAACAAACGAAACCATACGTGAGTGGTCACATATTGAGACTGTTGGACAAATGAGTGATACAATAGAAAGTCAGATGGAAGAAAAGAAACCCAGTGGAAGTTAAATATTTTGCACTGCCTGGTTGTGAGGAAGAATTACAAAACTGAGCCGCTAAGATGGAAAGACAAACGTGTTAGACATATTGAGGATTTCTGAACCAATGGGGGATACAACCGAGGAAGTAATATAACGAGTATGCTTTCTGGTATTCGACCCTCCAAAAACAACATGCCTCATTTACTCTCTAAATAACATATGTAACAAGAGCCGAGGGCTTCGTGATCCCCTGCCTATAAATTTGAAACCCGATGTTATTGTTCGACCGGTGTTGACCTCAGATGACCGTTTACCTCAACCAAAAACAACAGAGACCATGTACTGACTATGATGAACATATATACCAAGTATGCGCTCCACTAGAATTTGCCCTATTAAGTTATGGTGGTTACATGGTTTTCAGTTTTTGACCTCTGTTGACCTCAGATTACGTTTGACCTCAACCAAAAACAATACAGCCATGTACTAACTATGATAAACACACATACTAAGTATGAGCTCAATGGAAGTTTGCCCTAAACTATGACGAACACACATACCAAGTACAAGCCCAATTAAGGTTTGCCCTATCAAGTTATGGTTGTTACAAGATTGTCGGTGTTTGACCTATGTTGACCTCAGTTGACTTTTGACCTCAACCAAAAACACTAGTGACCATGTATTAACTATGGCGAACACACCTACCACGAATGAGTTCAATTGAAGTTTGCCCTATCAAGTAAGGGTGGTTACAAGGTTTTTGGTCTTCGACCTCTGTTGACTTTCGATGCCATTTGACCTCAACCACGAACAACTGGGACCATGTACTACCTATGACGAACTAACATACCAAATATGAACTCAATTGAAGGTTACCCTATCAAGTTATGGTGGTTATATGGTTTTCAGTGTTTGACCTCTGTTGACTTTCGATGCCCTTCGACCTCAACCACAAACAACAGGGACTATCTACTAACTAGGACGAACAAACATACCAAGTGTGAACTCAATTGAAGGTTGCCCTATCAAGTTATGGTGGTCACATGGTTGTTGATGTTTGACCTCTGTTGATTTCAGATGACATTTCACCTCCAATAAAAACAACAGGAATCAGATACTACGTATGATGAACACATATACAAAGTATGAGATCAATTGAAGTTCTGGTGTTTACAGTGTTTTCACAGTATTTGACCTCCATTGACCTCATATGAACTTTGATCTCGACCAACCAGAAAACCAAGGTTTTGTGATTACTTGCCTTTTTGAAGTGCAGTTGCAGTCTGATATTGCCATTATTTCATTACATGTTTCATGCTACTACCCACGCCCGTCGGAACGATTTTGACAGTGGTACGGCATCTGGGGGTCTGGCGCTGAAAAGTGGTACGGCAGCTGGGGGTATGGCACGGCAGCTGGGTGTCTGGGGCTGAAAAGTGGTACGGCAAATGCCGTATCTGCCGTAGCAGTTCCGACGAGCCTGCTACCACATCTAGCTACCTGCTCAGATAACACTGTATTGCTAACTTAATTGGTACCAGTGCAGGCTGACAAGTGCCACTATTACAAGTTTGACCAAATCGGACATATGGTTACCGATATATTTTTAAGGAATTTCTTCTAAGACCCACCCACTCAATAATATTAATTTGCACAAATAATTTGCAACAAAATCAATAGGGGTCAACTACTCATCCTGGGCAATCCATGTGCCAAGTACGCCATGAATCCATCATGCCGCTGCTGAGATGGAGGTGTTACAAGCAATTTTCAGCGAAATTACATTTGGCCCTGCCCCACATGAATATTAATAGTATGCACTAAACTACTAACCTACACAAATACTCCACCTCCTACCAATGTCAGCAAAACAAGTTTGAACATACTGTTGCCGAGATATTCACATTTGCAGAAATTGCTTCTAAGCCCCGTCCACTCATGAATAATGATGAGATTGGCACCAAAATCAATAGGGATCATCTACACACCATGGGCAATCCATTTGCCAAGTATGACATCATTCAGCCATGTCACTGTTGAGATAGAGGTGTTACGAGCTCTGTGTCACAGACAGACACACACACACACACGCAGTCGTAACCGCATAGATTACTTTGTCCTTCGGCAAGCAATAAAAAAGTAACACTCTTAGCTCTTACTCTTATATCTACTATAAATCAGGAGTATACTCTAATTGAGCTCGTACTTGGTATGAGTGCTCACCATAGTTAGTAAATGGTCCTTGTTGTTTGTGGTTGAAGTCAAAGGTCATCTGAGGTCACAGAGGTCAAACACCAAAAACCTTGTAACCACCATAAATTGTCAGGGCAAACTTCAATTTAGCTCATACTTGGTATGTGTATTCGTCATAGTTAGTACATGATCTCTATTATGTTTGGTTGAGGTCAAAGGTCATTTGATGTCAACAGAGGTCAAACACCCAAAACCATGTAAACACTTTCACGTGATAGGGCAAAATTCAATTGAGCTCCTATTTGATATGTGTGTTCATCATAGTTAGTACATGATCCCTATTGTTTTATGCAAGGTCCAAGGTCCTCAGAGGTCAGCAGAGGTCAAATAGACAAAATCTTGTAACCACCGTAACTTGACGGAGCAAACGTCAATTCAGCTCATAGTTGGTATGTGTATTCATCATGGTCAGTACATAAATCCCTTTTGTTTCTGATCGAGGTCAACAGAGGTTAAACAGTAAAATCACGTTTCAAATCTGAAGGTGAGGAATCAAAAAGCCCTCGGCCCTCGTTCTTAAACCGAATGTGTCTTATTTATCACTGTGGCATAATGTGGTGGTATTTATGTATGCGTGCATCGCTAAACCGATGTCTGACAAACTCTGCTACCAGCTCAAAGGACATATCAACTTTTTTGACTTATATTGGTATACATGCAATTTACACAGCAATGTCTGTGGACCTGACCCCAGATTCCTTGAGCCTTACCATTTATTTCAGGACGGTCGAGCGCTCTATCATCTTGCTCGTCTGGGTCCTCCCCGGGGTCATCAGCAGCTCCATCCTCACCCCCGACTTGAATGCCAAATTTCCTGTCATGAGAGAGAGAGAGAATGATGTTGTCATATTCCTAATAACACTGGTTAACACTTAACACTGGTTAAGTAGGGCTGAACCGATCATTGGAATCATTGAACAGAAATTGGTTTGCATCTACTGGTGTTTACCGATGCTAAGAAAAAAATTGTGGCTTATTTTGCACCAAAAAATTGTGTCTCTATATTTACAGTATTATTATACATCAGAAATAATCAAACCTGAAAAGCCACTGTTAACAAGGTGGTGTTCAGATTTGGATGAAAATTGTCTACAAAATTTGCTTTTCCAGTTTTCATGTGATGTATATTGGTCAGAATGCAGAATTCTTTCTCAATGCAATAACGAACAACGCATCCATGCACACAATGTCACATTAATTTTCGAAAGTGGCCCAAAAATTTGAATCCGATCAGATGTTGGGCAATGTTGTATGAAAACATTGGCTGTCGTATCGACGAGCGAAAGTCATTTTGGTTGAACCCTAGTTATATAGGTCTGATACATATTTACAAAATGAAAACACAAAAATATCACTGTACAGATTTTTCATGTGACGGTACATTGCCTTCCGTATAGACATGGTAACCTTGTTATGGAGGCCGTCGGTGACACCTCACCCATAAATAAACGTACACAAAATTACACCCCAACAGCATGCGCATTCCACTCTAGTAATGTTGTATATATGCCAGAGCGTGAGATGCACAAGAACTTGTACTACTGTGAGAATTATGTAAATACGCGCTTTCGTTTTATGCTGATACAACAGCGTCATATATGAAGAACACGATCCGACATGTGTGATACCTCTAACTACGTACGCATGACAAACACGTGGCAGTGAAATTTAGTCAATTTACTCCGAATTTCATCAGATTTACCTCAAGTTGTCTATTTTTGGTTATATCACCTGTCATAACCAAAAATTTATAAATTCCAATGATATTTTAACTTAAAAATACTCTCAATTCTTCCCAGTACCGGTAACAGTTTTGAAGAATTTCCGATGCTTGGAAGTTGTTGCCATGCCGGTTTGTTTGGGTGTCAACATTTTTGGGTGCCTGCACATCGTGCAAAAAACCCTATTGCCTAGTCAAGTGTAATTAACACAAATTCTCTGCACAAACTTTTCAATTTCCCACGATGCAACATTCACAACTTTCTTGAAAAGACCTTCTTCAACCTTCTTCAAAATTATTGTGCATCCGTGCGTCGTGAAAATCCTGAGAGGCATGATTCAAGGTATTTCACAGGCTTACACGATCAGCCATATCGCTAACAGTCCAAGAGTGTTTGAGGTGGAAACCTACTTGACAGAACTAATTTAACAAGCTTACAAAGAGGTAGTGTGGTGGCCAATTGGTTATGGCTTGAATCTCGTGATCCAGGGAATGAGGGATCAAGTCCTGGTCGGACTGCCATGTCGTGTCCTTGAGCCAAGGTACTTTACCCTGATTGCTTCTCTCCACACCCAGGAGGAAATAGGTACCTGAGAGGATAACTTGTAGTGTGAAAATGAACACAGATACTTGCTTTAAGACAGGAATGAACTTAGGTTATAAAATTAAATAAAATTAGGTTAAATTAAAT
>JAODUJ010067100.1:0-11901 GCA_027564615.1 Psolus chitonoides | reverse complement strand
ACTTGACAGAGCAAACTTCAATAAAATCAGGTTTTAAATCTAAATGCAAGGAATCACGTAGCCCTCGGCTCTTGTTATTATTGAATATAGTGTTCAGGAAAAGGAGGCAGGTGTGCAAGTATTACAATCCCATCCTGCTGCCTGGACCGACATGCCCCCATCGGTCGGACACACCAGCATTTAGCCACTTTCCTGAATGCTGAGAGAGGTGGTAACAACCTGTTCATCACCATCGCAGAAGAGTTATCCCAAAACCTGTACAATGAACCTAATAACTATTGCTTCCCATACAACGAAACCAGAAGTTGTGAGGCCACCAACAATTACTGCAGAGTACAGCTTTGAAGGAGCAGGTATCTAATGCATGAGTGGGATTTTAACTCCGGCCTCTGTCATACAAGCAGTCACTCAATCCACTGCACCATGCTAGCACAGTTTGGCAACACATAACTCACTGAGATCCTTGAAATAAAAACTTCTTTGAATGGCAAGTTGTATGGTCGATATCATAATTTTGCCCTTATGAGTTATGACCAGTCATCACTATTTCTTCAACTTCATACTCAGGGCTGTAGCTAGAGAATTCTGAGTGGAGGTCGCAAAACAGCAAAATTTTGGTGGTATTTATGACAGCTGGTGTAGAGGACGGCGCGCGAGCGACGCACAGCCGGTAACAACTGGGGTCCAGGGCTCACTCGGGACTATATTGCGACATAATTGGGTTTTTTACATCATGAACTACTATAATTGTGCACTGTACACCTAGCCTGTATCTGTTGCTAATAATGAAAAAAAAAAAAATGTATAAAAAATAAAAAAATTGATCTAATCTTTTTCTAAATCTTGTTTTTTTTCAGTGGGGGTCGGCGCCAGCCCGTCAACGCCTGAGTGTGGGTCGGCACCTCCGAGTGCGGGTCACCGCCGAACCCCGCCAACCCACGTAGCTACATCCCGACATACTCATACATGTGTAGCAATTGAAATACTTAGAGGAATTCATTTCACATTACAAATTTAATCATTTGCTGCTGTATAAATTATTCCTGTTATCTTTCAATCTCTGTAGCATTGCAGGTGTGTATGCAGATTTTTTTTACTAGGGGGCGCCCGGGGGGCACGAAGTGATCCCGGGCCCACTCTCAGAAAATCTCAGAAAATTTACTGTGTTAAAAAGTTAAGTCAAAGGATACGCTAGTGCATTGATTGCTCATTTTGTATTTGAAGCATTATGTTACAGTGTCTATGTACACTGCTTCCAATACAGTAGATAAATGTACCTGTCAGCAGAGGTTTTAGACAGTAGGCTACTATTGTAGCTGTCATTGTCACCTGCATCGACCCATTGTGTAAAACCTTCCCTAAATTGATCTGTTAGTGACATAAGGTAAATAGTGATTTTTGAGGCCATTTACACTGAAGTATTATGCCTACAGCACTTGGCAAATTAGAACACATTGGCTTTTAGCATTTGAAAATCTTAAAACATACATGTGAATGTGTTAAAATAATTTTGGACAGTTTCTTTTTTTCACATTCTTATTCTGAATAAATTTAATTAGCACCATTTAGTATCACTTTGATCTACCTGTACTGTGTGCTTTCAGTCCACTGACTACTCTACTGTACATGTCCCAATTAATTTCAGTTAATTCATTTCATTGGTTGGAATCGTTAGTACTCTTCAACTACCTGTACAGTTGCTATGCTCCTTTTTTATTAGGCAAATTTGCCTACAGATGCAACATACGGCTCGAATATGAGTGCTGGGACATCTGTACTTCCCATCCTATTTAAATACTTTCTTTTTCCTCTAGTGAGTTCATAATCAGTTATCTCTCCAGGGATGACAAGGGTGATGATATGTTTCTAGCTCTCCTCTCCAACTGGGACCTCGATGCTGCTATTTTCTGTGCTTCTGATCCTGGTATATTCTACAAAGTTCTGAACATTTATTTATACTTTGTGTTTCCCTAGTGAGTTCACGATCAGTTATTTCTCCAGGGATGATGAGGGTGATGATGTGTTTCTAGCTCTCCTCTCTGACTTGGACCTGGATGCTGCTATCTTCTGTGCTTCTGATCCTATATAGTCTACACTTCTGACCATATATTTTTACTTTCATTTCCCTAGAGAGTTGATGATCAGTTACATGTATCTCTCCAGGGATGACGAGGGTGGGGTTATGATGTGTTTCTAGCTCTCTTCTCTGACTGAGACCTCGATGCTGCTATCTTCTGTGCTTCTGATCCTTGTATATAGTCTACACTTATGATCATTTATTTATACTTTGTTTTTCCCTAGTGAGTTCACGATCATTTATCTCTCCAGGGATGACAAGGGTGATGATGTGTTTCTAGCTCTCTTCTCTGACTGGGACCTCGATGCTGCTATCTTCTGTGCTTCTGATCCTCGTATATAGTCTACACTTATGATAATTTATTTCTACTTTGTTTTTCCCTAGTGAGTTCACGATCAGTTATCTCTCCAGGGATGACGAGGGTGATGATGTGTTTCTAGCTCTCCTCTCTGACTGGGACCTCGATGCTGCTATCTTCTGTGCTTCTGATCCTTGTCTCCGTCTTAGGATTGATGCAAAGCCATTTGAAGGACCAGGTACAGTACTGTTTAATTTTATATGTTTCTAACAAGTTTCATAAACCATTTCAACTGTCTAATAAGTTTAGTTGTTTGTGCAGCAAGTGGTTATTAGTTGGATTTGCTCTGCCTACAAACAACATGTGACCAATGTGGGAAGTTCACATTGACCAACCCAAAATTCACTAACACCCCTACTAAAACAGTGCAATGTGGTGCAAAAACACCCAAACCTGATTCACACACACCCCTAGCACTATAACAGTGGACCATGGTTGAAAAAAGTATGAATACAAAAATTCCAACTAATGGAACACATGCAGTTTTGCCCTTTCTTCAATTAAAAAATTAGAATTTCCCTTGATCTACAAATCTACAATGGTTTATTTAGATACCCCTCTCTTGTACTGATTAATGGCCTAGGCAATTTTGTTCATCCCCAAATGTCATTTGTATGTAGTGCTTTGTCACTGCTTTTTGCCAAGCCCAAGAAGCACTCCACAATTTCACCCCCTTGCCATTAGGTGGTAGCATGGCGCAGTGAATTGAGTGTTACGCTTGCACTAAAAAGTCACAGGTTCAAAATTCAAATCTTGCTCGTCAAAAAGCTGTACGGCAGTTGATGATGGATCGATGGTTTTGTTGTAGAGGGAGAGCAATTCATTCGAGGGAACATTGGATTCACTGGTTAGGTTTGGCACGGCTCTCCTGCAGTGGTGATGGTCAGGTTGCTATCACCTCTCTCAGTATTTAGGAAAGTGGCTAAAGGATGAGAGTCTCACTCCCGTCCATCAGATGGGGACGTTAAGTGGCAGTCCCAGGGGCAGGATCGGATTGTATGGTTACACACCTGCCCCCAGAAGACGAGCTATCGCCAGTGTTCATCCATGATCACACTTGGCTCCAGTGTTCCTTGATGAGCCATAGTTGGCTTCCTGAACCCATACATTACTGAGCTGAGTTAGAAACAGGTCAAATTTGCACATCCTGAAACAATCTGCACCGATATGCTACATCTTGGTCCACTGGGGGATATTCTAGCAGGCTGCCACAGTATGGCACTTGTGCTAATGTGGAAGTTACTCACAGGAACAGCACCAACTTACACCTTGGTGGGTAGAGACATGCAGAGCTAAGCGTATTGCCCAAGGACGTAATGTGGTGGCATAGCCAGGATATGATTCCACAGTCACAAGTCCGTTGCTTTAACGACTCCACCATGTCTAAAAAGTAAATCTCATTTCACCAAGCTGCTGTCCCTGTATTACCTTGAAAGGCAAGGATTATGGCACACTTCAGAATAACACGACCCCCCCTCCTCATTTGTTAAAATATGTTTGCTTTGGCTATCAATTCAAACTATTTTGCGAATGGTGTAGCTTGGATAATTTTTTCACCATCCAGGTGCAACCGGAAGGGCAGTAATTTGACTCCAGGCCGGGTCATACCGAAGACTGGAAAAATGGTACCTGCTGTCATTTCTACCAATTCTATGGTTGATGCTTGACAGTGAACAATGAAGTAGGGACGAAATGGGTGTGGGACTCATGCAGGGGTTGAAATAAGAGATTGGGGTCCAGGGGCAACTTTACAATATAAGTTGCCCCTGGTACATGGGCGTTTACTTGGGACCAGGGGAAAGTTTGAGGGACCCAGGGGCTGTTTAATTTATTCTCATGACAAATTATGTCTTGGAAAATTATAATCACATCAGAAAACCATGTAGGCATTTGGCCTTCGCTTTATACTGCTGTTGCAGATGGCTTGCTTACCTAAAATACTACTAGTGGCACATGGGTTCAAATTTGAGGAAATCAAACCCAGGGGTTATTTTCAGAAAAAAGTAACCCCCTGGTTCATAAGATTTTGGCAAGAGCAAGGGGCAAATAAAGGATTTCTGGGGGCAAATTGCCCCTGTGCTCCCGCTTATTTCAAGCCCTGGACTCATGAGGAGCTCACCTGTGCACTAGTAATCTGGTGTTAAACAGTATCATACAGTAGCATATCATACTATTGCAGTCGTCTGTAGATCAGTAGCAAAATTCAGTCCCTGTTCATGCGACTCTATAACATGGCATTATATTTTAGGTAACACTTGAATAATTATTCTTTCTATCAATTGCTAGGTCTTTTGGAGGGATGGGATGTTATTGGTGGCCAAGATGTCCCTAACAATTCCAGCGATCGGAGGGCCGTCCCATTTGTTGGGTCCCTGGTCAATCAAATGGGCCGGACCATCACCAGGCTCCAGAAGATATTCCAGACAGCTGAGGAAGAAAATGCAGCAGAGGACCAAAAGTACGAACTCCCCAAACCGCCATTGGACGATCAAGAGTTTCTCACCTATTTAAACTACCTAGGATGTTTAGAGAAACCCCACGAATTGAGGCTACGCATCTACCAAGGCGGCGTCGAGCCCTCGCTGCGCAAAGTTGTGTGGCGTCATTTACTCAACATTTACCCAGAGGGGCTGACAGGGAATGAACGTTTAGACTATGTTAGGGAAAAGACTGACGAGTATAGAATCTTGAACAAAAGACTCTTGTCTGATTTGAGAGAGGAAAACGTCCACATAAGAAACATGGTGATCAAGGATGTGAATAGGACAGACAGACAAGAAATGTTCTTTGCAGGAGAGGACAACCCTAATAGTACTAAACTTTTTAACATTTTGACTACGTTTTCCTTAGCTCATCCCGAGGTCTCTTACTGCCAGGGCATGAGCGACCTTGCAGCTCCTCTTCTCTATGTGTTAAAGGACGAAGCCCAGGCTTACATGTGCTTCTGCTGCCTGATGAAGAGGCTTAAAGGAAGCTTCCTGCCTGACGGTAAAGCAATGTCTGTTAAATTCCTGCACCTGACCGAGCTCATCCGCTGTGTCGACGAAGAGTTTTACAAGTATTTGAGAAACGAAAATGCTGATGACCTGTACTTTTGTTACCGTTGGCTTCTCCTGGAACTAAAGCGAGAGTTTTCTTTTCAGGATGCCCTTAGGATGATGGAGATAATGTGGAGTTCGCTCCCACCTGACCCCCCTCCACATGAAATGGGGGTATCATTGGAGGGACCACCTTGTCAAAATTCTCCCTCTGCATACACAGTGGATAGAATGCGTTTCAAGTTTTCCTTAAAGAAAGCCTCCTCACGAGATGAATCCTCCCCACTTCCAAAGATGAACAATTCAATAGGGAGCAGCAAAATCCATTCATCGGGAAAAGGCTCTCCCAAGTTGAAGGTGGAGTGCAGCTGTACGGGAGAGTTCTGCGAGAATTGCAGAGAGGTTCAACATAATGAGAAGACCAAGTCACGGTCAGTCAACAGCTCTCCCGCTAAAGCTGCCGACAACTTTCAACCCAGTACCCAACCCCCTCAGAGCCTCGCTATTCACCCCAACAGCAGCACCACTCCCAACAGCCTGCCATCACCTCTGGCAGACAGGCCTAGGACTCCCACATCACCCCAGAGACAAAGCCTCTCCCCTCACCAGACTAAGAAGAGCCCATTCCGAGGACTACCGCACCCCAAGGACTTTGGTGGGGGAAACCCCTTTATGATGTTCCTCTGCCTGTCCCTGCTGTTGGAGCAGAGGGATCGAATTATCGAAAACAAGATGGACTTTAACGAGATGGCCATGCTTTTCGATCGTATGGTCCGTAAACATCACTTGAATAGGGTACTCCACCGGGCACGGACCCTGTACTCCCAATACCTCCAGTCCGAGGCTGCCTACACAGGATTTGTCATGGTCAAGGGGAACAACACAACTATCCAACAGAGTTATAATTCAACTTCACCTAAGCATAATCCTACAAAACTTAACGGAACTGTCACGTAATGAATGGAGGCTGTCAAGTCCTGCATAAATGAAGATATATGAGAAGAAGATATGGTTCTGGATCCTTGTCATCTGAAAGATGTACAGAGGAGACCTGTATCAGTATCTTTCTTTTAGTAACTAAAATGTTAGTGGTATATTCCTATGCTTCATTAATTTATTATATTTCAACTAAATGCTTATTATTGCATAAATCAGTGCAACATTTCAAAGTGTTTCAGTGACTGGAAGTTGGCAGAGAACTAATTAGGTTATAATTAGTTCATTGCATGTTCATATTAACTTTGGGCAACTGTAGAACAAGCATTTGGTTAGAAATACCATTTTAACAGGTGATGGATGATCATGACAAGATTTCTATCCTGAACTTAACTTGTGTAAACCTACTTTAATTGACGGTATTTAACTACTGTATGTTAGCCTGCTAAAGGAGACGGTGTGCGTATATGATCACAGTGTATTGACATTTTAGACTGAGGGGTTACTCTAGCATATCCTATATACACTGTTCAACATTTTGGGATAACACTCATTGAAAAATCCAACTGCTACCTAATTATTCATGTTTACTATGATCATACGCATGCATACTGCATAGTTACCAGCATCTTTAATTCACATTGACTCATCACGTTAGGAGCATACACTGCTGATAACACTAGGCCAGTTGCATAGTTCCATCGAAAACCTGAGTAAATTTGTTTGAATCACTACTAAATGAAGAAATTCTGGGCTTCTATTAACACAACAATATTGTAGGTTTATGTTGATTTCACACTTCGATTGCGATTAGTATCACTCTCACGTTCATTCTTGTTTGTGAAAAGCTTCAGAAATTAGACCGAGGCCCTAAATTTTGAATTCAAATCGGAGACGTTTAAAATAAGCTCTGCCCATTTTAGTCAGGGTAACTCAGTTTGGAAATGTGTCTCCATTTAGAGACGTCTGACCACGATAAGGTATCCCAATTGAATTGCAACATTTAGGGGGCAAGTTGTTACATAGCAGGTGGACAAACTGTAACAACTTGCCATATGGTAATTTCATATTGAACCAAATGTAAATATATTTAGGGGTTGAATTGTGTCAACTATAAGCCACTTTCATCTATCTACTTGGCTTTGAACAATTACAGAATAACTTTACCACTGAAAATTACTTTAGGTGTCAGAAACAGAAAATCACACCTACTGCTCCATCAAATCATGCATTAGGGCTGTGAGTGGGCTATAATATGGTGTATTCTAGAGCATCCTCACATGTTTCTTCTTGGAGGAAAATACACTGTAACAACTATCCCCAGTCTCCCCTATGAGGTATCCTTATGGTGACATATGACATGCTATAATTGTTGACCACAATAAATAACCAAAACAAAAAATTATTCAACTGACAGGAAACTGGCATTCTATCTACATAGATACAAAAATTAATTGAACAAGAGTCTAAGTTTATGATAAACACCTTGAAGTGTTCCATTTGAAGCAGTTACGAATGTGTTTGCCAGTGTTCTGTTTGTCTGGTCGGGTTGCTTTCCATTGCTTTGGCATTGTATACTGAACAGTGGAAGTAGATTGTGAGACAGTTGTAGAGGTGAATATAACCATACAATAAAATATTGCTAGTCTAGTTGTCCCTATTGCTATGATAATTGAACATTGCAAATAGGCAAAATGTGGTGAAGACAATCATTTTATTGCATGTCTAAAAGATGGCTAGAGACCCACATACAATTGTTTCTAATTTCCAGGACACTGGACAAGGTTCAAAGTCAGTGGCGGTACTATGGGGGAGGGGGACCCCCCCCCCCCAACTCCAAAATCAACAGGGTGGCCATGAATTGCAATGTTTTAGAGAGGTTTATATACAAACAACTTGTAAATGAATGCACCATTTTGCATTTAAATCACTATAATTCTAGAAGAATTCTCAAATTGGAGGCAGAACCCCTTCTCCTTAGCCGCTTCCCCTAAAGTAGTGTTTTTGGGTTGCCTCCCCCAAACAATTTGGTCTCCCCTTCCCCCCCCCCCCTCTTCCTAGATTACCAAGTCTGGTGCCATCACTGTTTAAAGTGCAAATAGGTGAGCAAATAAATCAAATGTTATACAGACAACTAATAATGCATACAAAGATGTCTACAGATCTACATAAAAGATGACCACTGAGTGTAGTTCCATTGCTACCACATTCAACAGTTGTCCAGAGGCCTGAAAAGTTGTAAATGATAGCACCATTTTGCATCTATAGTTCTAGAAAATTCCCAAATTGGAGGCAGAAACCCCTGAAAAATATTGGGTTGCCCCCAAAATAATTTGGGCCCCCCTCCCCACTTGCTCCCCCTCCCCAGATGACCAAGTCTGGCATCACCACTGTTCAAAGTACAAATAGGCAAGGAATTAAGTGAAATGTTATACAGACGACTAATATTGCATGTCTAAAGATGGCTATACAGATTACAGACCCACATACAAGATGACCAATGTAGTTAGTTATTTCTCATTGCTACTACATTCAACAGTTGTACAAAGTCCGGAGGCCTGAAAGCTATTATAAAGACCACTCAAATATGTCTTTGTGTCAAGAGATACCTACACACAGGCTGGTTAGTCTAATTACTATTGTTCTACTTTGGAACGGTTCACTCCTTGTTGTTTACATAAATTGACAAATTGAGGCTAATTTAAAGGTGGCTCCCTGTTCTGTATTCTATTGAATGGTCTGATCTGTATAGAAGATATACATTTTGTGAAAGCTGGGTCATTCCAAACCATTCCAAGAATTTGTTCCAAAGGACAAAACTGACCCACAACACTAGTTAAACAAAACTGATCTAGTCAAGCACCTTACATTACGTGGTCAGTAGTATTTGGATCTGATTATTATTGTTGTGAATTTACTTGTGTTTGAAAAGCATGTAACAGCCAACACTTGAATTAGCTCACCAGGTGTGTACAGAATTGTTTGCATACGATTACCTTTCACTGCTTTGTAGGATATCAACAACATGCATTTTGGGGGGCTCAGTATTTTTGACATTGGAAAATAGTATAAATTTAATTGACAAGAATTTGTAAGCAGTGGCATGCGCAAAGGGGAGGGAGCCCACCATCTCTTGGCTCAGGCGGGAATTTGAGAAAAATTAAGGGATGCCAGTCGGAGGAATTGGGTACTTGGCGCCAGGGGGAAAAGGGATGCCAGTCAGGGAATTTGGTACTTGGCCCCACCACCCTGACATTTTGTGAAATCCTGCTCATACCACTGTTTGTTTGTATGGGCCATTTAGTCTGAACAGTCTTGAATGACAGATCAAATAGGAAGCTCAGTGGGTTCATACTTTAACCAAGGAAAGGGAAGCATACTGTTGTTATTTGTTAATGAATTCATTCAATATAACCAGAGAGACAATTACTTTCAGTAAATATTGCTGCATAAAAAAAGCTATGAATGCTGCATTATTTTGAGGTTTGACCAATCAATTTATGTTAATAAGGCTACATGATGACATAACAGTACCTTTCAGAATAAAGACGAGAGGTCAGAGTTATTTTGAAATCTATTATGTATTGTTTGGATTAGGTATGCAATTTGGCAGCATGTGAACTCACTGAGCACCTTTGAAAGAAGTTGTAGTAGTTTTCTAGCAAATTTACAATTTGTATTTATTCGGCAAACAAAGTGGCCACAACACTAGTTATTTTATTCAAGGCAAATTCTCAAGGGCCCACAGTGAGTAAAAAATAAAAATATCTCCACTTTTTCAGTATGTTGTGGTCTTTGCAAACTGTTTGCTCATTTTAAGCAACAAGTTTCATAGATTTTCAGATCAGAGATGTGCATCTTTACTGCATGAGTAAACAGTTTGCAAAGACTGTTTTTCAATTGGGATTACAGCATTAACCCAAGAATACCCAGTATTCAAACCCTGGATCCTTAGAAGTTCTCAGTCAATAGGCGACCATGTTGAAAAGATTGTTAACTCGAACATTTATAACATAAATAATAACAGCACACACTGACCGGGTCTGCTGTATGAAACTAAGGCTTAATGGGAATACCGGTATATCATGTTCACAAGAACAGAATATTTCATGACATCAAATCTGGAAAATGATTCCTTGTTGGTGGTACAGAGTGACTTGAGAAGTAACATCTTTCACAATGAATGGAACAGTTAGACCCCTTCCTCTCATCCACTAGAGAATTTCTCATTCCAGGAGGCTAAATTCGGTATTGGTCAAAGTGTCATGCATAATTTTAATTGAACTGACCACTACTGAAAATGTCTGGTATATTTGGGATGACAGAACAAGGCATTTGACTTAATTTTTTGCAACATCCATGTATTCTTTGTACAACAATATTATGTGAAACTAAAGCCAGTAATGCGTGCAGGATGAATGATATCATTGCCATGAAACAGTTTCATTCACTGATCTAAAATTGTAACATAAACTCAATGTATTCTTATCCCTATTTTTCTAGTCTTTCTCTGCCACCGTATAGGATTCCAGCTGTATGTAATGCTTGCTTAGAAATTCCAGTTCAGTCCCAAAGAAAGTATTTTTCACGACCTGCAGACGCGCAAGAATCTCCCCCCCCCCCCCAACCAACTGGCATGACAACAAACTCCAAGCATCAGAAATTCTTCAAAACTGTATATAGGAAGAATTAGGTGAATAAGGTGAAAGTGTTATTGGAATTAATAGATTACAGGTTATGACAGGTGATATTACCAACACTAGACAATTGTTGAGGTAAATCTGGTAAAATATGGAGTAAATTGGCCAAATTTCCCCGCCACGTGTTTGCCATGCGTACGTAGTTAAGGTTATCACACATGTCGGATTGCGTTCTTCATATATCACGCTGAAGTAACAGCTTAAAACAATAGCATGTATATATGTATTCTCTCCGTCGGCCATCTGCGCGTACATGGTCTCATGCTCTGGCGCGTAATTTTGTGTGTGTTTATTTGAGTGATGCGTCATCAACCGCCTCGAGGTTACCCTCTGTACGCGGAGTGCAATGTGACATCACATGAAAAACCTCAATAGGCACTAGCATACCCAGTAGCGGCTGTAGAGAAGTTTCATTGAGGGGGCAAACGATGTTTGGAGGGGCAAAGTCATCAATGAAATGGCTAAAATTTGCCAAGATATTTGCATTATTTTAACTTTGGGGGATTCATGCTCCTTTGGCCAGATGCTACGGAGCATGCCCGATGGAGGGGGGTGGTAACCCTCAACTTTTGCAAAAGACGTTTTGACAGTACATCCATGTTTTCTCCAGTCAATTTGTATGCTTGTTGGTCAGCCGAAACAGATAACCGATATAGTAACTGCTGTACTGTGAAACTATCCCTAGCTTTAACACAGTGACTAACATCACAGATTATAATTTTTTCAACACGTGTTACAAGAAGTATAGTTAAATAAGATAAATTAAATTATGTGTATTTGTTACTACACTGG
>JAODUJ010066989.1:0-11901 GCA_027564615.1 Psolus chitonoides | reverse complement strand
GTTGAGTTAAACAGTCCTTTATAAAGAGGGTCACAGAATTAGGTGTTAGAGTATTAATGAAACATTGTCTAATGTTGAAGTTAGTCGAGTTAAACAGTCTTGAATATAGAGGTTCACAGAATGAGGTGTAAGAGTATTGATGGAACATTGTCTAATATTGAAGTTAGTTGAGTTAAACAGTCCTGTATAAAGAGGATCACAGAATTAGGTGTTAGAGTATTGATGAAACATTGTCTAACGGTTGAAGTTAGTCGAGTTAAACAGTCTTGTATAAAGAGGGTCAAAGAATTAGGTGTTAGAGTATTGATGAAACATTGTCTAATATTGAAGTTAGCTGAGTTAAACAATCTTGAATAAAAAGGATCACAGAATTAGGTGTTAGAGTATTGATGAAACATTGTCTAATGTTGAAGTTAGTCGATTTAAATAGTCCTTTATAAAGAGGGTCACATAATTAGGAGTTAGAGTATTGATGGAATATTGTCTAATATTGAAATTAGCTGAGTTCAAAAGTCTTGAATAGATAAAGAGGTTCACCGAATTAGGTGTTAAACTAATGATGAAACATTGTCTAATGTTGAAGTTAGTTGAGTTAAACAGTCCTGTAAAAATGGGTTCACAGAATCAGGTGTTATAGTATTGATGAAACATTGTCTAATATTGAAGTCCGTTGAGTTGAACAGTCTTGAATAAACAGGATGACAGGATTAGGTGTCCGAGTAGTGTAGACGCATCGTCTCCTCCTGAAATCGGTTGATTTAAACAATCCAGTATATAGAGGTTTACCGAATTAGGCGTTAGAGTATAGGCTATCGATGGAACATTGTCTGATGTTGACGTTAGTTGAGTTGAACAGTCCTATATAAAGAAGGTCACAGGATTAGGTGTTCAATTATTTATGAAACATTGTCTAATATTGAAGTTAGTTGATTTAAACAGTCCTGAATGAAGAGGTTCACAGAATTAGGTGTTAGAAGTTAGTGTGGAATAAAGAGTATCACAGAATTAGGTAAATTAGGAGTATTGATGAAACATCGTCTGATTTTGAAGTTAGTTGAGTTAAACAGTCCTGTATAAAGAGATTCACATAAGTAAGTGTATCAATGAAACATTGTCTGATATCGGGGTCAGTTGAGTTAAACAGCTAAGGAATAAACTGCAACCGGGAGACTTTCACTGGGGAAACGAGAGTCCGTTATTTAGCTAAATTTAGAGTGGAGACTGTTTATTAACCAGATGGCACCTCATCTCATAGCATCTTGCGTTTCCTGCACTGGTTACCTGTAGAGTATAGAATTAAATTCAAAATATTACTTTTCGTTTATAAATGCATCCATGGCTTGGCTCCTTATTTCTTTTTCAGTCAATTCACGCTATGCCTTAAGAACTGGTGATAACCAGACTCTTACCCAGAACTAGACTGAAAACTTATGGTGATCGCGCCTTCCTGTCTGCTGGTCTTGTTTTGTGGAATAATTTACCTTTGTTTGTTAGGATTTCTCCTTCTGTTTCTAAGTTTAAGTCACAACTAAAGACTCATTGTTTTAATATTGCTTATACTTAATATCTGTACAGTGCTATTGAATACTCTGTAGATTTGGGCGCTCTATACGTTCATCTATTATTAATATTTTTATCCGTTGTAGTTTATTCCTATTCTACAACCTAAATTTCGAAGAAAATGTTAGTTTTTGGATGATTTTCACGGAAATGTGAGACTTGAGCAAGTCCAATACCAGTCCACGGCAACTAGCCAATCAAATGACTGCTTCTGTTAGGCCTACGGTTTGTACTGCTACTGACTGATCCACAATAAAATATTCAAGAGGATAGTCCTCATAACATTCTGTGCGTGATCGATCGAGCTCAATAGTCACCTACCTTTCTTTTTGCTTGAGAAATGCATCCACACAAATATGGCCATTCTTCCAAAAGAAATCACATTCCACGCTTCAGTAACCTCTCGATTGTGTATATTATTTCCAGAATTACACCTTGTAACGACTGGCCAGTAATTTTGTATAGACCAGTTCGGATTTACAACTTCCTGGTACAGTTGACCTTTGACCTGTGTGATCACTCTAAATAAATTGAATATCTAATATTAAAGATCACACAATCGGCACAATCATAGCAGTGAAATCCGGGGTGACAACACTGATTTGATATCCCAGAATGCAACGTTCATGCAATCCGGAACTATTTTGTGGTAATTCCGAACTGGTCTATTCATTCGCTTCAAACTTTCTGGGAACGTACCTTCATATGTCAGAAACCTCCACACCAAAAATCAGAACTATAGATCGCTTGGTTAATCTTTAATTGAATTTTGAATGAACAAATTACCCATATTTCTTTCGAGGTTCGATACGTATGCAGGGGTAATGGTGAACTGGTCAGAATACCATACACACGTTATTTACGCACATTTTATCGCTTTTCACAGAACAAAATCCTACCATCTCACTAGGAAAAAATGCAGATTTTATACATATTGATGTCCTACCTAAAACTTTGTTACATTTTACTAAATTTCTGTTTTGAAAACTCGCCGTAAGAGCTAGTTGAAAGAGGCATATTTTCTTTGTTTTAGTAACTTCCTCATCAGTTCATATAATGTCGTGCAAAATGGACTGTTTCTTTTTTTTCCGATATCGGTACCTCTCGTGACGCCATGAAGACTATTACGTAATAGGCGCATCCGGAAAATTCAGTTTTGACCCCTTTCGAAAGTAAACTTTATAGAAATTGTTAGTCTGATATTGTTCCGTCAACTATTTTGTATTCGACTATGAAATGTTGTTGCTATATGTCGCGTGTACTTCAAAGTCTTTACTAACAATGGAACTTGATTTGACAGCTGGTTTCCGATCATGGATTTGAAACCGTTTTAAATTACTTTCTGCTCATTGAAGTGTACCAATGTATGAATAATTTCGTTTAAAAAAATAACAACAAAACAGCCGGAGGATGATTGGCTACTGAACCAGGTTAACTGCGTAATTAAAAAAAGGCAGATACATTAGAAAGAGGCGGTGCTTGTGTGTGACGTCACACCAGAGAAAAATACTGGTAGCTAATTTGCAGTCGTTGTAGTTCAGAAATATCATTGCGAAACCACAGTGTGTGATTTACCGCATGACTACGAGAGAGGAAATAACATTTATGCGGAGGAAATGTGTTTAGGTGTTTTGCTTCTGGAAATATAGTCATATTACAATCATCGCAACATTGTCCCGTATCTATATAATTAGCAAAGCGACAATACATAAAGTTACGCTGACCAGTGTTAAAGCCTACAACTTTGGGCGAGAGAAATTTTATTAAACTTAGAATGAACCAGGAATTAATAACCAGAACGCAAATTTTTATTGGATTTATGCCAAACTTGAGAAACTGAAGTGAGTAGTTCAGCAAAGTGACATTTCATAAAAAATACGCTGACCAGCCTACTGCAGATTTCTTCTTTGGGTAGGAGAAATATTCTAATAAATCATTATCATAAACAAAAAATTAATATCCAGAACGCAAATAGGCGTAGTGATCCCTTGCCGTGTGTTATGTTTTTTGGGGTTATCATGCAAAACTTTTGCGCAACACCAAAAACTGAAACAATAATTGACTGAAGAAAAACCAACTATGTTGTCTCATTCATAAAACTATTGTTTTCTTAACCTATTCATTTTTAAATGTGAAACAAAATGGATCTTTCAAATGGAAATTCGACGGACGCAGTATTTTTCAATCCCTTCTCGACGGACGTGATTGTTAATACGGCCCTACTAATCGTCACTATCACATTAAGCACTGTTGGTATTATTGGTAACACCCTTGTGATCGGATCAGTGGTCACCTTCAAACCGCTACGTCGACTCAGCAATGTATTCATCCTTAATCTGGCTGTCGCAGATTTGTCCGTTTCGGCGTTCATTAATTATTTCGGTATTCTCGGAGTCCTCACACACGGGGAATACTTTCATACGAAGCCGTTCCTGTGTGAGTTTATTGGCATCCTCTGCATAACAAGGTACGTTTAAGTATAGGTACAGTGGCACAGTGGCGTACCTAGAATAATTGGCACACGGGCGGATCCTTCCTTTGGCACCCCTAGGTTGCAGAAAATGCCATACTGGATCGGGGTCTAATTGGAGGGGGTGTCCCCCTCCCCTTTGAGACATTTTTGTTTATGTAAAGTGGCTTAGATGCAAAATGATGCTATATTTCGACCCAAATAACGGATACTTTCCTGTAATTTTTGGGCAAAAGATTAGTAATAATGAGAACCTGGGACCCTATTCCAAGTGGATATAACCCTCCCCCCCCCCATCCGTAATGACAAGGTCGGACTGGGAGGCGAATTTCTACCGGCCCAGTGTCAAATTTAGAATATAGAGTACATTCAGCACAAGTGACATCACATAACAAGACACATGAAGGCATACACCACTGTGCACAAAGCATGCGAAAAGCTGTAGGTGATCGTGTCCGATCTTTGGGTTATAAAATGCGGTACAAATAACATCAGATGCCACGACTGTAAGAATACAGAAACAGTGACGAGCGCGCGCGAAGCGCACCCACAATTTTAATGATGTACAATTTTCGGGGTAAGACGCAACATTTTGTTTGGCTCTACTGACCGGTCTTCGGGTTTACGAAAGGTACATTTGACATCTCAAGACGAGCGAAAAACATACTAATGCGCGAAGCGCGGGGTACCGTAATTTGTTGATTGTAATGTTTTAACGTTAGGTTGAGAAAAACACATTCGACACAAATGACACTCCTGGCAGGGGTGATTGCCCCATCGTGTATATCTGAACTAGCTTAATCGCTACGGGAAATTCAAATTCGAAGCAAGTTCATGAAAAGGCACCTCGATCATGTGAATTGTGGTTTTGAGAAGAGAGTTAGATCACAAACGCTTCATGAAGCACATCTTGATCTAGCTCTAATGAGCGCATTTTGATGAACATTTTGCGCCTTGCAGTCAGCATTGAGCAGAGAAGCGTCTTCCGCCCCCTTTTTAGGGGTTAGTATTTTGTCTGTGGCCGGTAGACCGATGGGCCAGTCCGACCATGGGTATTGGTAACCGGGCGAGCCGACCCCCCTCTTATTTGTTCTTTTCTACTTTTTTACCTATTTTATTTGTGAGCTGCGGCATGGCACCCCCTCTGCCTGGTACCCAGGCGGACATTCCGGTAGCGTCAAGCCCCAGGGCCCCTGCATCCCTCTGCTATACATTTAATTTCGCTACTCGCAAGTTCGAGGTTAGCGTTGCCAGGGGGAGAGGTAGAGTCACATGCGACCCAGACATGGTCTATAGGGTTATGGAGAGAGAAAGTTCTTGGAGAACAGCAGCTTTATATTAATGTGGACTGGTTTTGGTGATGGTTGTCTCTTGAAGGTTATGCCATGAGTTGGTAGTAGGAATATCAACTTAGTTGGAGTGTCCTGTCAAGTTTTGGGTTAGCATAGGTTTGGTTGTCTAGTTGTCCATTAATCAATTCATAAAAACAGGTCAGACGATGTGCTTCCCTTCTATCTTAAAGTGGTCCCCATTGAAGTAGGTTAAGCGGTTCAGTGACACTGTTGCCCGCCCCATAAGTGTTGGTGACGAAGCGTGCTGCCTGTCGTTAAACTGTTTCAATGGACGATATATATGGACAAACGAGAGCCATGTAGAGCTTTTCTTTTATATCAGTGGAGCAGTGAAGGAAATTCCGTCTCAAAAAGTTGAGAACACCTAGGGCTTTACCAGTAGCACAAAGTGTCTGATCATTCCAACGCAGGTAAGTTTGAATGTTGACACCAAGATACTGGGTATGTTTTTTCTCTTCCAGATTGACACCACGGATGTTGTACGACGTAGTACCTTGAGATCTATTTCTTGTGACTCGCATGATTTTGCATTTAGATAGATTAAACTGCATGTCCCAAGACTTGGACTATGGACCATGTTGCATATATCTTGTTGAAGTGCTTGTTCGTCTTCTGCGGAGTTATTAGATCTATAAAGCGGACAATCATCTGCAAAAAGTCTGGTCGTGCTAATGACCTTTTCATGGTGACAGGTGAGGACCCAGTATTGTACCCTGAGGTGTACGACTAATAGTGATAACCATTCAGAACTTTGACCCATTTACGCAGACACGTTGAAGTCGCTTTGTCAGAAATCCGGGAACCGATCTTTTGGTATTTGAACGTATGCCATAAAAGTGTAGTTTCATGAAAGTCTTTGGTGGAGAGTAACGTCGAAGGCCTCAGAAAAGTCTAACACAGTCATGTCGGTGGGGTTTCTTTTGTCGTCAAAATTCTTTGCATTGTCATTTGTTGTGAGGATTAATTGTGATTCACATGATCTATGTTTACTGAACGCATGTTGATTTTCAGCTAGAATATTATAGCTAGACAAGTGTCTCATCAGATCACGATCAATATTCCAGAAGCCTGCAGCAAGTGCACGTTAAAAATACTGGATAATAAGGCTGGTCGGTGTTACAACGCTTTTTAAATAGTGGAGTGATTTTCGCTTTTCTCCAGTCCAAGAGAAGATTCTATGTATCTAGTGACAGTTGGAAAACGAACTGCAAGACGGGAGCAATTTTTTCTGCTGCATTCTTCAAGGCTGGATTTTGGATTTAGTCCGGTCCAATGGCTTTCGCAGAGTCAATATTAGGGAGCAATTTCTTGACACCTTCTTCATCGTTGGTGATGGGGGGGGGGGGCATCTCAGGAAAGATACATAGTGGAAGATCAGGAGAAGATGAAGGAGTCGTATCCTCAGGTGTAGAGGCACTCTGGAATTGTTTGGGTAAAGCTTCAGCTTTGTCCCTGTCCTTGATGAGAAGTTATTTTGATCGATCGACAAATTGGGTGCGATATGACGTCATCGGTAAAGTCGCTGTATTGTATGCACAACGTACCAATCGTTGTGTATAGGCCCAACTGAACTGGAATGATGGTGATGACTCGGACTCGGACTCGAGGACTCGGTCTATATAAGTCCAGACGAGTCCAGCTCGTGTCCGGTAAAATGCCGTCTTATTCATTGACTTAATTTTCTGCAAATAACTTAATAGGCAGGCCTGTTATACAAAATTCCACTGGTAAAATTATCCCTCAATTTGAAAGTCAAAAGTCAGCTTAGAAACCGCTATTTCCTAATCCCGAACGGTATAGAACCTCCGTGTGAACAATACCTCTCTTTTATTTGCCCAACGCCATCATGACACCATCGGCATTTTCACCCTACGCGTGACTGCCGTCCAAGTTCAGGTCTTGGAAAAGTGTTGAACAATCGACGCTATTTTCCATATTTCCATATAGGGCACATCGTCGGATCATGGATATATAGCCCCATGGTCATCACAAACAATCAAGAACTTGAGGTAGTAGACTCGTTCTGCTACCTTGGTGATATGGCATGTATGATCAGTGTTGGTGGAGGTTGTGAGCTGGCTACTCTCACTCGTGTTCGAACTGCTTGGGGCAAATTTAAAGAACTGCTCCCCCTGCCGGAGCCTTTCACTGAAGACGTGGGGTAATCTATATCAGATGTATGTTCGTGCTACACTCTGCTATGGGGGAAATGCCGGCCTGTCAGCAAACAAGATCTTGCGAGTTTGCAGCGGAACGCCGAACGAACGAGGTATGTTGGGATGGTTGTGTGGAGTTGGAACGGATGAAAGAATTTGATTGGAGTATCTCTGTCGACGTGTAGACAGTGGCGTAGCCACGTGGGTGTTCATGGCGTTCACCCCCCACCATGACCCAAGCTCAAAAGAATCATGCCAGAAAGCCTAGAAAATCACCAGTTTCTTGGGAAAATGTAGCCTACCAATACGACTCGCTGACGCGGACCCCAAGCCTCATCACATGAATGGTACACTCTACCATGTGTCTGACACATGGTAGAGTGTACCATTCATGTATCATATAGTATTCCCTAATAATATTGCCAAATAGCAGACCGCTGCAGGCGTGAACCCGGTAACGTCTGATAACATTACATTTATACTACTGCTCATGAGCGTACAGTATGTTGCGATTCTCAATAATACAACAATAATACCTGAGAACAGGAACATCTCAAGTCCACTATTTTGGCCAAATTGAGTCAAACCCACCAGGTTGTTTGTTTTTGATAGGTCTATCACTGGCGTGAAAGACAAGTCCACTTTATAACCGTACTTTGTATGTGATTGAATTTTAGTCATTGTTGAATCACATCCCAAGTCTAGGGTTGGGTGGTTGTTTCCAGAAATTGGAGTAAGCAGTGTTTGATAGTAATCAGGAAGCTGAGAGTGAGGGCGCTGTAACTGGCATCACTGATAAGGATGTTGCAACTGGACATGATCGTCCAACTACGGAAAGTAGTGTATTATCCTACTGTGTGCAGGGAGAGTCAGGTGACTCACCCTCTGTTGAGGATAAAGTGCTCAACTTGGAGAGCACACCTGTAACACCAAAGTTACAAAATTCAATTGTGTTGCCTACACTATATGATAAAATCAATCATCTAGACACAGAAGGGTCAATTGACTGAACCATTTCAGGAGTACCCAACATTGTTTTCTGACACTCCAATCAAAACAAATTTGGTATTCCATGATATGGAGGTTGATGAAAACAAGCCCATAAAGCAACACCCTCATCGAACAAAACCGATCAAATTAAAGGAGTTTAGAAAAGAAGTTCAATATATGCTTGATAATGACAAAATTGAGCCATGGCAAAGTGATTGGTCATCACCAGTAATCCTGGTACCAAAACCCGATGGAAGTTCTATATTTTGCACCGATTATCGTAAAGTGAATGCGGTCACTAAATCTGACACTTATCCTATTCCTAGAATTGATGACTGAAATTTGTGACCGAATTTGACCTATTGAAAGGCTATTGGCAGATTCCATTCACTGAGCGTGCAAAGAAAATCTCGGCATTCACCTCCTCAGATGGATTATATCGGTACAATGTTATGCCGTTTGGCATGAAGAACGCCCCTATGACTTTCCAGAGAATGATAAATCATATCACTTCTCAGTTAAGCAATCGTGAAGCATATATTGATGACCTTGTGATATGTAGTGATACTTGGGAGGATCACTTGGTGCATATTAAAGCCCTTTTTGACAGGCTGTATTCAGCAAACTTGATAATCAATCTAGGAAAGAGTGAATTTTCTAGAGCCCAAGTATAATTTTTGGGTCACGTTATAAGTCAAGGGCAAGTCCAACCTATTAGAGCTAAAGTGGAAGCTATTTCGGACTTCCCTACTCCTAGTAGCAAGAAGGAACTAATGCGTTTCCTGAGTATGGTGGGGTACTACTACTACCGTAGATACTGTCCAAATTTCTCTGACATTGTAGCCCACTTACCCATTTGTTGGGTAAAAGAGTCGGGTTTCAGTGGGATGACCCCTGTCAGAAGGCTTTGAAAGAGTTCAGAGAATAGGCGCCTCAAAATAATGGGCACATTCGCGAAGAAACAGAAATCACGTAAACGGACATGGCGAAGCCTAGATGGTAAAAAGTATAATTGCTCCACCTTGACGAATACACCGAATAAAAGATGTATCAGTTGTAACTCGTTTCATCACATAGGTAGCCACCGTAGACTTGTCGAGCTCAAAATTTACATCAACTGAAAACTAGGGATATACAAACCTGTGTCAAATTAATCTAGATAAACTGCGCCAGAACATAGAAACGTTCCAGCTGAACCTTACAAATCGGTTTGAACTCCCAGAGGATAATGTGAACGACCAAAATGCAAATGTTGTTTGTGAAACAAATACCGACATAAACAATGCGCCAGAACGAAGAACAGTTCCAGCTGAAACTTACAAATCGACTTGAACTCCCAGAGGATAATGTGAACGACCAAAATGCAAATGATGTTTGTGAAACAAATGCCGACAAAAAACCATGCGCCAGAAGAAAGAAAAGTTCAAGCTGAAACTTACAAATCGGTGTGAACTCCCAGAGGATAATGTGGACGACCAAAATGCAAATGATGTTTGTGAAACAAATATCGAGACCTAATCCGAAACAGTGCTCTGAAAACAGCTGGTAGAAGAGTTACGAACAAGACTGCAATTTTTTCGAAAGGAACACTTGAAAAGATGAAGGGAAGAAGGGAAATGAAAAACTCAACTGGAATCTAATGAGAATACACTGAATTATGTAAAACCACAAGGAAGTGCCTCCAACATAATATTCGGGAATTTAATACAAAGATTGAAGGAAGCAAACATTTCACGACAATAAAACAAAGACTCACCATTCGAAAATCGTATATCCAAACGAAAACGAATGGGAATATCATATCAGACAGAGACAAATTCATCAAACGATTTTTTACAAATATTAGGAACTATTCCAGCAAAGTTCATATGAACCCACCAATTACAGAGACGAGAAAAACAACAAATGAAATAATACCAGTATGAAGTTGCGAAAGCATTTAACCTGCCATATAGTCAAGAAAGGAGTTATGGTTGACATCCCAAACCGTGGAGAAAGTGTGGTTTGAAAGAAGCTAGCAAATTGCTTTTACACCTGCATAATTAATGTGTTCAGACAGATCAACGAGAAAACAAATTCAAGCATATGGAATGGGAATACAGTAGAGCCAAAATCTGGTGACTAACCTTGTATGCCAAATAGACAGGAACATCTACGCACAGGGCACTAATCTTAAACAGGTGTAGTCATATATATTTAGCAGTTTGAATACTGAAGATACCTAATCTGCCAAAGAAAACGGTCGCATCTCTTCAAAGACTTACAGGAGTAATAAACCCTGAAAAATTATGAAATATTAGGCAGAAGTATATGATAAACATCTTCCAAACATTTCATCCAAAAGAATTGTTTCCTTCCCGAGTTATGCGTGTTTGAAAATCAGGGAAGTGCGCTTCCATTTTTCCTCAGAGAAATGCAAACAGACTTGAGTAAGTCAAATTATAATGTCACAGAACCCCTGGTAGCAGAAATATAATGTATTTCTTTGTTTTCTTCATCTATAATTCCCATGAATGCACATACCAATGTACACATATGGTGTTGAATTACTGAGATGTATCATGCAAAGATCAAATCAAATTAATATTTATTAATTGATGCATATATATACCTTTTTGGAAACATTTCACAATTATTTATTCAGAAAAATAAAAGCTTTTCAATTACAAGTAGACAGGTAATATCAAAATCTTTATCGAATAGCAGCGCCCGCTTGACTTTCATGAACATTCCACCGGAATATCTCGTATTAAACACTATTTTGGATGATATTATGTAAAAGACGAAAAGCTGGGATAATTTGGGCATGTGGGGATACTCCCAAATTGCCAACAACAAGACTTTGACAGGCAGAACACCGGCGAACCGAGGTATGGGACGGCCGAGGACAATTTTAGACAGGCAGTATTAAGAAATGGTGTTGGGTAGCGAAAGATTGTTCTCCGTTTCATATATGTAATATTTTTATGTTTGCCTAAATTTCTTGAACTACGCTAATACCACCCATCAGCTCATCCAACACTGTGAAATCTGGAATTAAATAGTGAACAGTGCATATTATCTTGCTGCTAAAATAGTTGTAGAAAAGTGTGATTTTTATTGGCATTCAAAGAGAATATTAGAGGTCATGTCAGGTCCCCATTCGCCAAGATCAGCATATTAGTCCCTCTTATTTTTACTTGATGTCCATTAGTTTAATGTGAACTGAAGAATTTAGGCAATAAACCTTCACCAAGGCAAATATAGTAATAGATAAATAAATACTCAAATAATAAACAAGCAACGTAACGTAGATCATGAGTAGCCTACCATGGAAAAATATATAAAATAAAATTTAAAAAACTCCCCCCCCCCCCCCCCCCCCCTCCTCTCC
>JAODUJ010066878.1:0-11902 GCA_027564615.1 Psolus chitonoides | reverse complement strand
AGTCATTCACTTTCTCTATTTTCTCTCCTTCAAGAGTGAAATCACTTCCATCATAGTCCTTATCCAGAACCATAACTCTCGTCTTCTTTGCATTTAGTTTCAGACCTCGTTCCAGACTCACTCTCTCTAAGTCAAATTCAACATCTTCATAAGTTCTTCTTCGTTGCTACAAATAAGGGTGGTATCATCACCAAAGCGAAGATTGTTGATTTTCTCTCCGGCAATCTTGATTCCTCAGTCCTGGTGCCCCAAGACCTCCCGCATTATGTCTTCAGCATAGATGGTGTATAAGTAAGGTGATAGGATGCACCCTTGCCGAACCCCTCTTCCAATTTTAAACCATTCAGTATTGCCGAAACTAGTTTTGACTGCCGACTTTTGGTTTTCATACAGCTTGTAGATCATCTTCACAATATGAGTGGGGAACCCCATGGTCTCCTTGATACACTACAGTTTCTGATGACTGACACAGTCAAATGATTTCGCATAATCAAGAAAACATAGGTAGACCGGGATGTTATGGTCTCGACATTTTTCGATAATATTTCTCATATTAACAATCTGCTCACGAGTACCCTTTCCTTCTACAAAGCCGGCCTGCTCTTCGGAGATCTAAGCATAATATTTGTTCTTGATTCTGCTCATGATGATTTTGAGAAGAAACTTACTGGCGTGGACAATCATGATTATAGTTCTATGATTTGAGCATTCTTCTAAGTTACCTTTCTTTGGAAGTGGGACGAATACTGCTCTACACCAGTCTTTTGACCATTCGCCAGAGTCCCAAATCTTCAGGCAAAGCTTCCACGTGATCTCTTACATCTTGGTGTAATTTATGTGATATTATATATTCTTATCTGCACAGATGGTCGTCTCTTTTGAAGGCGGTTCTACAACTGGTCGTCAATTTTCAAGATCATATAGTCATAACAGGTCAATTCATTTATAACTGTATGTTTATTATTCGAAAACCTGTGTACATTCAATCTATACGACAATGCATGGTATATAAACGAAACCGTACATGTTACATATATGTGAGTCACGTAGACACAGTCACAAAGTGTGTCGATTTCAATAACGCCTCCATAGAAAATGACGACAGGTTACTTCCAAAGATTTATTGTCGTCTCATTGTCACATCGACTTCTCATTCGCCGTATTTGGACTGACGTCAGTGGAGTTTTCAGTATTTATTTTGATTGTGTAATATGTTGTACGTGGCCTAGTACGCAGCTACTTATAGTGCTTGTGGTATTATAAATGAGAGGACGATCCACATTGGGTATACTATGAGGAATGTCCCGCTACTTTTGATTCATATGAAATAGTGTCTACGTCAAAGGGTTTATTGTTCTGCTAATTTATCTATCAGATCTATTTTGGGTTGATTGGGACACAAACCTGTCGACATATTCCAGAAGTCCTCTCATAAACACTGCGTCAGTCTAATACATATGTTTGTCGTTATCGGTATTCGTTTGAGGATGTAAGTATGTATACACAACCTCTTTGGATTTCTTTCCTATGACATACATTGTCACATTAGAGGAAAATGAAGGTCTACATATACGGTTCTATACACACATAGGTTGGTGAATCATGTGGTAGAATTGTTGTTAGCCCTTTCATTCAGAGTAACTGCTCTGTGGATTTACCATTGATGAATTGTGGTGGTGCAATACACCATTCAAATATGTATATTTTCTGGGGGGGGGGGGTGTGCGTGTGCCCTCTCGTTAGGTCTAGGGGCTAAGGCCAAGTAAAAAGCATGTTTCTCGTCCCTGCCCGCTTCCTTATTGGGCCGCATCTTTTCTGTTTTGACTATTTGCTATTGTACAAAAAACACATTGAAAATCACCAAAACAACACAATTTTACACTTACAATATATATGTAGGACATAAAACTTCTCTAAATTTTCACTTTATACATGTTTTATGTCAAATCATTCTGTTGATGACCGGTTTAAAAGATAGCTTTAACAACACCTTATTAATGATTTCATGCATGTTGAAAAGTTGCAAAAAATAGCAAAATGGTAAACATCAAGACCCGCTAAACCCTATAAAAAACATCCGGACAAGAACCTCTTTTTTCACTTGTCCTAATCCATGGTGTTATTTTGGGAAGCAAAATCGCGGAAGCCACTAAGTTTTGTGGTAGGCCTACTTGTGATGATGTATAAAGTAGGACCATACCCTTGCTTGTTGTATGCAAAAAGAGTTAAAATGATAGAACAACCAGACTTAGCATAATTCAGAAGCAAAATTTCTGTTTCATTAGATGAAAACCCCATGCGCATTGTTTTCAAGACCGTATGACTTAACGATGGACTTATTCATAGTTTTTTGTTTTATTTTTGTGTATTCATGGAAAGTTTGAGCGACTTCACTATGTTGCAATACGGTGAATAACAATTTCAAAAAAGCCTAAGAACTTTGACAGAGTTATGATATGATTATAGGTAGGATACAAGCACACAATTTCATTTTGAAGCCTATATAAGCGATGATAAACTCACAAAGGTTGCCAGATGTTTGAATAAACCTTTTTAATTATTTTAAATGAACAATAAATAACTCAATACCCGGAATACTGATGCATTGAGACTTTCAACAATCATTGTAGTTTTAACTACTCTCTTACGTATGCCACAACTTAATATAAATAATTGACCACTTAGTCATGAAAAGACGCTGCTACCCGGCCATAAAATCATTAGCAATAAATCAAAACGACATTGATTCGATTAGCGTTGAGAAATTATTATTGGAGACCGTCAGAGTGATTGATGCTAAATTAATAAACATACTTGTGGACGCGAAGATTACCTATAGAACGGTATTTAATCGCTTTTCTGTACGTGATGTGTGTCCAAGGTTCCTAATGCAAAGTTCTATTGACAGGTGAACACATGTATCAACCAACTGATGGTGCATGATTTTTAACTGTCAAAAATATTATATTGTGCTATTGATATGTGAAGAAATGTACTTAGTACCAAATAAATGTACCAAATATGTAAACACACTGAATATGTGTATTTACTGACTGATGATGGTACATTGTAAAACTGTCTAAATATTCCACTGTACTATCGAAATGTGAACAAATTTATTTAACGACTAAGAGTACATTGTACATTGTAAAAAATCACGTGCTGTTGAATGGTGAACATATGTATTTACTGACTGATGGATGGTGGTACATTTCACACAAAACATCCATGTACCGTTGATAGATTTACATATGTATTTGCCAACTGATGGTAAAAAGAAAATTCTACTGTGCTTTTGAAATGTAAACAAAGTTTTTGCCAACGGAAGGTACATTGTACTCTGTAAACACACTTGTGTTATTGAAATGCGAACATTTGTTATTTACTTACTGATGATGGTGTATTTTACACTGTCACAAATATTATATTATGTTATTGGAATGTGAACAATATATTTATCAACAGAAGGTACACTGTACATTATAAAAGAAAACATTCATGCGCTATTGAATATGTATTTACTGAATGATGATGGTACATTGTAAACTGTCAAACACATTCTACTGTGCTATTTGAAAATGAACGAATGTATTTACCAACGGAAGGTACATTTTACACTGTTAAAACATTCAATGTGTTATTGAAAGGTGAGCGAATATATGTATTCAAGTGACAAATTGCGCGATTTCAATGCTTTACCTCGACTGCGGAACACGTCTGCGTGTGTGTGTGTGTGTGTGCGCGTGTGTGCGTAGGCCCACGGTGTCAACCGAGGACGTACGTATGCATACACACTTTCCAATCGCGGACGCACCTGCAACCGAGGATCGTCCTCTGTTATGGCTCAACATAACCCCTCGGACTAGATAATGGCGCTATTGAAGTCAATTTCGTTTCTGAGGGGTGTCCACATTAGAATATCTCGTGGCAACGTCCTCGTTCGAAGGTGCGTGTGTGCGTGTGTGTATGTGCGTTGGACAAACGTCCACGATTCCCTGTGGAAAATCACACCCACACTTACAGTTAGGTAGATATATGTTGATAGAAAAAATTATGAGCGCCTTTATTCTTTGCTGAACCAAAGCACATCATTGTCTATCAGTATACCAACCGCAGCATTAATTAATCTAACGACGTCCACGGTTGGATGGTAACAATAGGGGTCCTCGTTTGACGGCGCCTATCTGTACGTGTGTGTGTGTGTGTGCGTGTGTGTGTGTGCTAAGTAGACCACACTCTACATACACTGCTGGATGTCGCCCTCCACAAGCATTTTATTTTTTAGGCAATTTCAGCCATATTCTAATGTGCTGGCAATACGCTTTGTATTGTCAGAACCCTACCTCGAATTCTCAATGATGAACACTAAGCCGGCAATTAAAACGGCAGTAGTACCATTTTTGGTTCCTTGCTGTAAGCAAAAGAACATATGCAGTCGACTTGATGTATGTGTGTGTGTGACGCTCACCTTCGGTACGCAATACCTCAATAACGAACTGATGGATAATTGTTATACTTGTACAGATGTATATCAAAGGTCGTCATGGGTCAACAGATATCAAATAGTGAAAACCTTGTAACCACCATAACGTGACAGGGCAAACTTCAATTGAGCTCATATTTGGTATGTGGGTTCACCATAGTTAGTGCATGATCCCTATCGTTTTTACTTGAGGTCAACGGTCATATGAGGTTAACAGAGGTCAGTTATTTGAAAACACACAAAACGCTTCTTCTCCTATAGTCTTGATGGTGAAGTGTTGAGGGTTTGAAAAAATAATGATCTGGTAGTGCTACCGTTAGGGTGTTTAGAGATTTTTGGTGGTTGGTCATCTAATGGTGATCTAGTGGTCAAGTTAGGTCAAAATACTAAAGATTGTCGGATGGACCTGAAAGTTGGTACATATAGTAAACATTTCGTGGCTAAAATTGTGAAGGTCATTTGGAGGTCATAAGGGGTCATTATATATTCAGTTGAAATGTGGTACATATTGTCAACATTGGTGCTGAACATTGTAAAGGACATTTGGAGGTCATCAGGGGGCATTTGAGGTAAATTTGTGGATTTACATGAACTTTGGTACGTATAGTCGACATTCGGTGCCGAAAATATGGAAGGTCATTTGAAGGTCAGAAGGGGTCATTTAAGTTCAAATCATGGATTTACATGGAATTTGGTAAATATATTCAACATTCGATGACCAAACAACAACATCACATCCATAGTATGGATTGACATGGACTTGGTAGATATACATGGTCTCTGTTGTTTTTGGTGGAGGTTAAAGTCCATTTGGAACAACTGAGGTCAATCACTAACACTCAAAGTTAGCACCTGTTCCCTATTGTTTTTAGTGGAGGTGCACCTGTTCCCTATTGTTTTCAGTGGAGGTCAAAGATCATGTGTGGTCAACATAGGTGAAACACTGAAGATCTTGTAACCACCATAACTGGATGGGATGCCGTAACAAAAAGTTGGGCTTATAACCTATTTTTTGTAAATAATTGTCAGGCTGAATCTGTAAGTTACAAATATGTTTGTTACCGTATGAGACAATATACAGAAATTAAAGTAAGAAAAAACAAATAAATATGCAGCGAACAAAGACCACATTTTCAGGAATTTGAAATTGTGTATTGCCTGAGAGAGGTTTCGTTTAGAAAACAATTTCAATGACAACATACCAACACATCTACACCCACCGTGATAGGGCCTAAACTGTTTTCCAAGTTTGTTCATTCATACCACTAATATGAGGATCACTAATAGGTTTTTCATACGTGTAACCTTTGTTATTAACTCAATTTCCTTCTACTCAACGGGTCACTCAATACTGTTTTTGCCTAACAAAAGTAACAGTTAAAAAATCTTTCCTACCAAATTATCACTGTTAAATGCAGTGTAAGTTTTGCTAGATCCACCTGAAACATGGAATTATTGAAAACCGTCTCGTATTTCTTGTTCAGCGTAACCAGACGTACTTCAGAATGTGTAATGCACATGTATGAGTATCATGCGCATCATGTTAAGGTCCCTAAAGCTTTAAAATATATTTCAATTTGGTCTCAGGCTTCGTATCAGCTTTCCGTTTATTATATAATTGTTTTGATCTAGCAGTTATTTTAACGGAAAGTTTAGAAAATTGACAGGCCAAAAAACACCTGTTCAAAACAAAAGTAGGGAGAAAGAGGCTAGAACGATTTTATTCTTACAGAGACGTCAATCATGCGAACAGTTGAGATGTTATACGGAAGAAAAATCGCCAGAGGCAAGGAGAACTCTCCTCCTGTTTGTAAATTTTACGGCTTTCGATTTAAACTAAATTGAATTAGGATTGAGAGATATTTAATAATGCTGAGTAGTGTCAGCGTGGACAGTAACGAAACCTGGTAGGACTGTAATTAATACAGCCTCTGGTTAAATGTAATATTAATGAGTATCACATCAGCAATGCAGCAGACAGACAAGGCCTTTGGTGGTTAAAATGGTGTCTGAATTTCGTGAAGATTGTTTATCTTGAATTGTCCTGCATTGTATAGTTCCAACATTTATATGACAAATTTGGTATTGGTACACTGAACCTTAGTTCTTACTCTCGTTGTTATTCAGGTAGAATAAGTGCCGCAAATAAATATCAACCAATATTATGAAAACACCTATACATATGCAACTTTTACTCACCCGACCCCTTCTTTCACCGCAACTAAATCTTCGGACAGCGAGGATATATGTGTATGGTTCACAAAAGTAATGTATGCTGTTGGATTATTGAATGGTCCACAGAGAAGTATGTTACTAGAACAGACAGTGCTGATATATTTCTATTGTTCATAAAAGTAATGTATGAAGCCGGAATATTGAATGGTCACCCAGAGAAGGTGTGTAGGCCTACTAGAACGGACAGTGCTGATATGTGTGTATGGTTCACACAAGTGATATATGCAGCCGGAATATTAAATGTTCACACAGAAAAGGTATGTTACTAGAACGGACAGTGCTGATATGTTTGTATAGTTCACAAAAGTGAAGTATTTCAGAACTTGACTGGTCGACTGGTTTACGGGCTAACAACGGTGGGAGGCAATAATCACTACTTTATAAACATTTGATATTTCTATGTTTGAATGTGTCCATGCCTTCGTGAATAAATAATTGATTTTGAGGAAACTGAAAACCGTATTCTGAAATGTTGTTTAGGTACGATATATCAAATTTATTATAATTTTGGTAAATGGAAGTTTCCAAGCAAGTCTCTATCTGTCACCGCACTGTGCCGCTAGCTGACTAGAAGATAACATTTCAACTTGTAAATTTTTACTCCTATAAATTTTAATTTATTTCATCAATAACTAGTTTGTTAATGAAAACAGCTGTTCCTGGTTTGGTGTTTTTATTCATAAAATATATAAGCTACATCAATTACTAATAGGTTTAAAAAGTTTCAACAAAAATGATAAAGAAATACGTCAGACAAACTTGTACATGCGTTATTATAACATAACAATTATAATCTTAAAGGGGAACAAGGGTGGCATTTCGACTCTTCACATATGTGTGGATCACACACAGACCCTCTGTTACCATAGTCCGGTTGCTATTCCGTGAAACATTCATTAGTAAAAAGTGAGTTCAAATCTTCCGCGCTAATCGACAATGGGGCCGTCATATTGGAAGAGAGATGACGAATCATCAGCTGTGACGTAACACAGGCACTGGAGCTTTCTTCCCAAGGAAACGTTACCAATTAATAATACTCTAAAAAAACAATTTGATTCATTCTCAATGACGTTTCAAAATGATTAATTCGGTGAGATAAAATAGTGGGAAAACAATTTGAAGAGAACATAATTTTTTCATAGAGTTTATTTTGATTTTGATATCGAAGTGAAATACACTTCTCTTAATCACTATAGGAAGTCGTGTTAGAGGATGTTTACAAACTTTCCTTGTGCATGTTCCTCTGCACACAGTATTTCCACTTTCGATCAAATCACCCGAAATTTGGAGCATTTTGTCTACCTCGGTTAGAGTACCACCTATTAGGAACGGTTATGCAACAAACTGTATGACATTTGGAACGCCACTACTGTTGGTGTTACCCACACCTTGTACAGTGTTACTTTCAGTAGTAGGCCTGGATCCTGCTCGACCGCCTCTTTTCTTTCTTCAGTACAGTCTTGTCTGCTTTCAAGTCTAGGCTAGTGCCTAGCCGCACTAGTCTAGGTCTATTGTTAGTGTTTTATGCCACGATTTTCGGACCTTAATGTTCAACTCGACCGTTGATATTTGAAGAAGAAAACATGAAAGAAATGACGAGCGATCCCCTTCCAACTTCCAGCGTTACATTGGTCAGTACAGAGTACGTATGGGGTACTGAGTATCGGAAGTAAACACACAGCTCGTCGCGGTGCAAGTGGGACATCACTCTTGCGTTGAACCATGGGTATTTCCGTATCAATATGGCAACTTGCACGAATATGTGGGAAAGGGCATAGAAATCCATAATACGTTTCATCATGCGTAATAATATTCCTAAATTATGTCATTGCGTTTGAAAATAATTATAATTTTATAGGGGCAGTTGGAAAGGGCGCACTCTTGTTCCCCTTTAAAATCATTTTGCCTATTAGGAAATTTGATATATTAAACGGAGGGCCATATTTCAGCCGCGATCGTTTAAAACAGATAACCATCACAAACGCCACCGTTACGAGTCACAGTTGAATACCAGTACCGTTGAATTCACATCATGTTAGTATGTTCATTCTAAATAATTGCCCAAAGACCATTACATTTATTTGAACAAGCCTTAACATGTTTCTCAATTTTGAAGGATCCTCAGCAGGGCTTTATGTAGCCGGCCGTGCGGCCGTGTTTTGCACGGCCTAACCACTAAAAAAACACGGCCCATATTCGCCTGAGTTGGCCATTGACCCAATGCTAATGCGCAAAGATTTCAACAAGTAGAACACCCTGGTTTCTACAAATCACGGCCCACGAGCACAATCCTACCTAAAGCCCTGATCCTCAGTGAGGTTCCATTTTGACAAACATGTCATTTCATCAGACCTCCGAACCAGTATTCTGAAAAGGGTATGCAATTTTGTGAAGACCATGGCTGTCTAACATAAGCCTGGCCTAATTAACATAAATTATCTACCTAAACATTAACATTTCAAACGGTGCAGCAGTTATAGCCTCTTATTGCAACAATATCTTCTGAAAGTGAAGTTTTTCTTGAGATTGTTTGATAATTTTAGGTGATCTCACGAACGAATACCAAAGTTTAACTCGATCATCCTCGGCTGAAATACAAACCCAATGAGCTCATTTAAGGACTGAGATCGAACGTAAAATTGAACATGAGAATTGAGGCGTCTCGCCTACCGCCTTTTACTAAGCTGAGCTATGGTGTCCAATATACAAGAAAGCAAATCACATTATTTTTACATTAATTTGCCTCGTTCAGACGTTTGATAATATATCAGCCCACAAGGGGACTCGATTTACTGTTACACCAGTTGCATACGTATTTATAAGAATACACTGTAACAAAATCCGATGGAATGTTGTAAAATTACAGAGAAAAAACAAAGAAATACATAAGATTTACAAAAAAAAGTGCTGTCAATTGTTTTGGCATTATGTATTTCTTCGCTTTTTCGCTGTAATTCTACAGCATTTCACCGGAATTATTTTTTACAGTTTATGGTATCATGGATGTACAGATCGTGGCGCACTTTGAGAATTCAAATAAATATATTTCGAAAAATATTCAAATTTTATGCTAACTGTTCAGCGTGTTGCATTGATGGTACCCTGGGGTTCATTATGCCAAATTTGAAACCGATACTCATGATCAAAACATTTTTAGAGCACTTTTTCAGTGAAAAAATTATCGATCATAACAAAGGAATGACCCAATTGTTTTTGAAAAAGTTATCATGGAAACGAGAATATGGTAAGCTGCACCTTTTGAAGTGAAATTACCTGAATGAAACGAATCAAAACGATCATAAACGTTAAATATAACTTGCCGATTTTGCCGATTAGGCTAGAGGCTTAAGCTAGGAATTTTGTGTTGCTAGGTATAGGCCGTATGCGCAAAGATCTGTTAGGTGACGATACATGTTCGAACCTGTATGAAGCTTATTAATACACTCGAAAACTAGAGCGGCTGTAAAACTCGCGTTATCCTTGATATGAAATATATGTCCGATTTATTGACGCTCTGACAAAGAAATGTGTGTATTCTTTCGTTATGAAGTACCGGTACCTACCAGTTCAAAGCCTATGGCAATTTTTTTATTTTGGTTTATCGATTACCGTCCGTCGCACATGAATGTTATTAACTCAGGCTATAGATAGTCATCTTTATTGATATGCACATGTGTCACACATCTATATTGATGTCAGTTTTTATAAATATGTGGCGGGTTAGATACGAGTAACATTGCACCTGCCACACACCATGCTTCATCACATTTTCAAGTTTATTACTGGCAGTTAACAGAATGATGAATTCAGGAGATTTACTCACGGGCTCATCAACCAATTTTCTTTGTGCTTCTTGGTGAGTAGAAGCTTCTTAATCCGATGTAATTGTAATGGGGTGGGCGTCACGTTTCGACAACAATATAACACAATAAATACGCTCTGAAGCTCTAACTCTATTTACTGAAGTCACGGAGTATGATATAACAGATTCAATACTTCCAAACTACCGTACTGTCAAAACTTTAAGAACTTGTTTCAAAATAATAAATAATGCCTAGTTTTAACTCGGATATGGATATTATAATTTCTTCATCAGTGAAATAACAATTGTTCTCAATATTATGGAAACTGTACTTTAACAAAAATACAATTACGGCATGTCAATTTTCTACTCTTATAAAAACAAATTGATAACCATTAAACAATTAATTTTTACGAGCGTAAAACAAAGCACATGTACTTTATTAAGACACAATCCCGAATATTCTGAAAAAATAAATATTTTAGAGCACCATAAAATACAAGTATTTCACTGAAAATCGTTTAGATACGAGATTTCAGGTTTATTTTATTTAAAAAGTGAAGCAAGTCCATATTGTGTCACATCACTGCGCCACATGCCAACTTAGTTTCTCTGAAGTTAGGGAAAGGAATGTCTGTAATGACAGTCCCATGGAGAATTACTGCAGATTGGCTGGTTGACCTTGGTACAGAGCGTGGTACTAGTGTTCGTATTTCAGAGCCTAAACAATAAGACTGAAAAATCATCGAAACGAAGAAATATACATGGAAATAAATTTGTGGACCTTTTAGCTTTGAACAGTTTTTTCCCGAACAAAATAGGACAATGTTTTATGAAATATGATTTCTCGAACCTAAATTCGTTACTATGAGTCATCGAGCAGCGGCCGCGAAATCAACAAAAATGTGCAAGAAAATGCTTGCTAACTTTTGATGTACTCACCCGATTTGACATTTTAGAAGTTGAATTTGCTATCAAATGTGGTCAACAGTCAACCTACATAATTACAAATTCACATTTGTTCAGGGGGGACTAGCTTCCCCGACAGGAGGGCTAGAAACAATATTTTCGCCCTTGCAACACTCCGTAGTAGCATAGGCGTCATTCGAGGCGTGTACTTGCTAGTAATAGGTTAGACGGACCGACCTTTAGCGCCCGTAGCCAACCGCTTACATTACTCGCGTAAGAATACTTCGCGGCTCACCGATATTGCAGATATCGGACGCTCGAGGGGAAGGAACTAAGGCGACCCACCCCCTTTGAGAACATTTTGTTTGTATACGGGGCTTAGGTGCAAAATGGTGTTAGTTTCCATCTTTTCAACTCACAGCTGGAATTTTCATTTTTTTAGTCCAAACACTAAAGAAATATATCTTGATTAT
>JAODUJ010066767.1:0-11902 GCA_027564615.1 Psolus chitonoides | reverse complement strand
AGGACCCTGGGCGAAAGGGTTTATGCCTATAAGGGCCCCTGGTTGTGGAAATTACTCCCAGTGGTAAACTGCGTTCAGATTCAGACGGTTTCCTTATCAGTGTGTTTTAATCCAAGGCCTTACTTAAAATTTGTTCTATGCACATGAAGCTTGCTACACAGACTGTAACAGTGGTGATTATTGACTCTGTCGATAATAACCCAATATTCACCCTACAGACTTCCCCCAATCGGCAATTTATAAACAATGATTATAATAACATTTACTACAGGATCCAAGCAAGAAACTGGGTCGTGAGTCAATAATCACCTTTATTAGTGCTTGTTTACAGAAGGAGTCAACTCCGAGCCTAGCTAAGCTCCCTCTATTGGAAGGATTTCCCGAGTCCAAGCCTGTTTGTGTCCACACGCGGAAAACCCCATCTCAAGCCCCCTTCAAGCTCCCTTCAAGCTGGATTTTCGGAAAGCTTGAGGAGAGCTTGAGCAGTTGAGAGAGGCGTCATCATGTGAATGCAGTAATAGTCGACTCCTTGTCCATGGATGCCTTCCAAGTGAAACTCAAAGCGCATCTGTTTAGACTTGCTTATTCTGTCTGATATGTCTCTCCATGTGGAAGGTTTGGGGGGCTTTATGTTTTGTTAAGCGCTTTTGAATGTATCGTACAAAATTAGCGCTATATAAATTTATGTATTATTTATTTATTTATTTATTTATTCCAGCAGGGGGAACATCAGAAGATGCTGCATGGTTTGTGGTTGTGTACCGCAGTCGCATACAACGTCCTATTCCCATTTGGAGAGTGTGACTTTTGCTCGTCCAGCACCACACCTTACCCTGTTCAGGCATTTCCGCTCTGCATACCTCGCATGCATCTGCCCCAGGTGGGAGTACCTCACCCGCACTATAAGCTCCAATGGCTGTACGCTAACTATACGGTCCCCCTCCCTCGCCCCGGTCGGGAAGATACCTTTTGTCGGGGAGAAAAGGACAGGATATACCATGCAGTGCATGTGTACAGCGTTCCTTACCTATAGACTACCGTCAGAGACCCGCCTGGTGGGGAGTTAAGCGCCCCCACCCCCACCCTCGGCGGGAATTTCCGGCGCTACCGCTGAACATGTCAACATAATATTGAGAACAAATATCATTTTAATTTGGATAACTAGATAGTTTGTAGTTTGTATTAACAGCAAAATATGTGATGGCTGGTAGTTGTACTTACTCGCTGGGTTCTGGGAATATTGGCGACGGACCCATGATGAGAAACGAGGTGGAAATAATAAGGAGGCCAATAAGTGCCATCGGTCTGTTTATCATGCTCTGAAAATAAATATAAAACAAAATCATTGAATAAATAAAGTGTGCCATTTTCATCACGTTTGTTCGCCTGGTAAATGATAATTGTAAGATCCATTTCTCTCGCCCAGAAGAGAATTTCACATCCCAGAATGCATCATTCTGTAATGGTCAACGTGCCATGCATGACGTCGATTTGAGCTGACCAGTACTGCAGATTTTTAGCAGATTAGGCATTTTTGCTGGTCCCGAAGGGAACAAGCCTATATTCTTCCATGTCACTCCGTCACGCCGCTTGCGGTCACGTGAACTTAAAAGGCCCAAAAGGCCTTTTTAGTTCACGCGGTCAGTGTTGCCATTATGTATTAGTTGAACGTAATGCAATGAGCCTAGTGTGTGAATGAGTGGTGGTAAATCTGACTATGATAATTAATTTAGAGTGACCACCCGGGCAATAATATCAATTCTTCATCAAATCTATTCATCAACCTAATCTATGCAGGCCTGGCCTCAATAGAGAGATTACTGTTTAATAGGCATGACCAACAATAGAAGAGATTGATGGGGCGCAATAGCGGACTTAATTGGAACGCGAACTAATGGAACTGATAGAACGCCACGGGTTAAGGGGTTGCTGGTGAAGAGGGGGATCAAGGGGTGCGGGGTGAACGGGAGGGGATGCAGGGGAATTGGATGCAGGGGGATGTTGATGTTAATTGTGATATTGAGTTAGGGTGGAGTTTTAAAAATTATTGAACTAATTATTTAAAAAAGTGAACGTATCAACCCCTTAGAGTCCCTTGGTTCTTAATAGGCGGCCCGCGGGCCAAATTTAGCCCGCGGCGCCATTCAATCTGGCCCGCGACGAAAATAGGAAGTAAATGTTCAAGATAAAATCGATCAATATGTTCTAATAAATTGGTCTACAGGCTATCTAACTGCGATCTGCAGTGCCATTTCCTGCCACCTAGTGTACTTTCTCATTTTTTTCCTCACCTGAACCCCAACCAAGGTGGGGCTCAGGAGATAGTTGATTCTCTTTGGCCCGCGATACCAACTCTGAAAATAATTTGGCTCGCTAAACAAATTAATTGAGAACCCATGCCTTAGACCATCTTTATCTGGGACCAGCTAATACGAGTTATGCTCGTTCTTGTTGAATGGTCCAAGGATTGGGGTATGGTTTTCAATGTAGACAAGTGTAAGGTTATGCATGTGGGATATGGTGATGCTTCATTTTCATACAATAGTGATGGTAGGAATGTGCAAGTTGTTGAGCGGGAGAAGGATCTTGGTGTTTATTTAGATTCCTCCATGACAGCATGAAGACATCTAAACAGTGCGCCGAATCTGCTAGAAGGGGGAATTGGATTTTGGGTTTGATTAGGCGTCATTTTAAATTTCTGCATAAAGATGTTGTTGTTAGACTTTATAAGCAGATGGTGAGGCCTCACCTGTAGTATGCTGATCAGGCAGGGAATCCATTTGTAACTAGGGATAAGTTCTTGCTTGAGTAGGTGCAGAGACAGGCTACCAAGTTAATCAGTTCTATTAGGAAATTGCCTTATGAGCAGCGCCTGGTTCGCGTGGTCTCACTACACTTGAGCTTAGGCGTCTACAGGGGGACCTTTTTTTTAAGGTTTTTTTTAAGGTAAGGTTTTTAAGATTGTTCATGGTTTTGATAAGCTTGCGTTTGATGATTTTTTTTCAATTATGTTATGTTATGTTGTGTTATGTTGGGTTAATTATGTGGTGCAGCATTTTGTTCCAGTTATAAATAGGTGTTGTAAGCTACACAGGCCTATTTGGATGTCCAAGGCTGTCATGTGTGAGATTAGCAAGAAGCGTAAGCTGTGGAGGACTTATAGGTCCTCTCGGACGGACGATGCACGTGATAGATTTTCTTTTGAGAAGAATATAGCTTTCCGGGACAATCCCAAAGCTTTTTTTGCTTACGTTAGATCTAAGCAGAGGGTTAAAGACACTGTTGGTCTACTTAGGAATGCGGATACTACTTCCCTGGTGAGTGATAACCAGGAGTTATTTTTGCCTCAATTTTTGAGCAAGAGGATAGATTTCTTTCGATGGAGTTGTCGGATGACCAGAGTATGTTTTCATTGAGTTCAGCTATTTTTTCTGAGGAGGAGATATATAGATAAATGGTTATGTTGTCTTGGTTCAACTAAGTCAGCTGGCCCCAGTCCCTGATGCAGTACATACTTTCCTACTCAAGTCCTCTGCTAGTTTCTTAGCTTGTCCCATTTCTATTATTTTCCAGCGGTCAACGGACGAGGGTGTTGTTCCGTTATATTGGAAATGTGCCAATATTACTCCCTATTTTTAAGAAGGGAGATAGAGGTCAACTGGTTAGTCCTACTAATGTAGTATGTAATGATATTGAATCTATGGTTAAGGATGCTATAGTTCACTTCTTTGATGATCACTCTTTAATCCATAGTACTCAGCATGGTTTCACTCAGAGCAGGTCCTGTCTTATAAATATTCTAGAGTTTTCAGAAGACGTAATTTGCTCTGTGGATTGTGGTAAACCAGTTGATGTGTTTTTTGGACTTTCAGAAGGCATTTGACAAGGTTACTCATAAAACGTTATTATATAAGTTGAAGAGTCTAGGGATTAAGGGGTTGCTTGATTGGATTAGTGATTGGCTTCACGGTAGGAAGCAAAGGGTGGTGTTGGGAGGTTCTGTATCTTCCTGGAAGAGTGTTAGCAGTGGTGTCCCTCAGGAGTCCACTGCTTCTTGTTGCCTATATTAATGACCTGGATGATTGCATTAGTAGTTTATCTGTGAAAAAATTGCAGATGACACCAAAGTCTATAGCGAAGTGTGTACTGGAGATGCGGTCGACTTTCAGAATAATCATGATAATATTTTTAAATGGGCTAAGGATTGGGGTGTGTTTTGTTGAAAAGTGTAAGGTTATGCATGTGGGTTATGGTAATGCTTCATTTCCATACAATATCAATGGTAGGAACTTGCAAGTCATTGAGCGGGAGAAGGATCTTGGGGTTTATTTAGATTCCTCCATGAAGAGGCTAAGCGAAACAATCTTCCTGCTATACTGACCTATACTCGACTTCGAGAAAGCCTTTGACTCAATACACGGTGACAAGATGATCAGGATTCTTAAAGCATGGTATTCCCCCCAATCTGCTTCGTGCAATAGAGTCACATACACCAACATGCGTGCCAAAATCGTAACGCAAGATGGAGAAACTGAGGAATTTGACATCTTAGCAGGGGACTTGCAAGGTGATACACTTGCACCCTTCATCTTTATTATCGTGCTTGATTATGATTTACGCCAAGCCCCGAGTGGATTGGAGACTGAACTATAGGCTTCACTAGAATACCGAGGAAGTCGAGAAGATAACCTGCCGTGTCCCTTACAGACCTAGACTTCGCAGATGACATCTGCCTACTGAGTGGCACTATGTATCAAGAGAATGTATCAAGGTGAGGCTAACCTGCAATGCCAAAAAGACAGTGGTTATCACATATAATTCACCTGAATACGCCCCTCTGACGACAGTCGAGGGAAGGGCTCTCAAGCAGTCAAGGAAGTCAGTGACTTTAGGTACCTTGGCTCGTGGGTGAACTCCACTGAGGGGGACATTAAAATCAGGAAGGCTCTTGCTTGGATATCACTCAACAAGATGAAAAGTGTGTGGAACTCCCAGATGACTCGACATGTGAAACTTAACTTTTTCCTGGCCACTGTTGAATCTGTTCTGCTGTATGGAAGCATAGTCGCTTGAAAAAAATTCAAGCAACTATGATGGAAGTGAAATTTGGACCATGACGGCAGTCTTGGAGAAGTCACTCAATGGTACCTATACTCGTATGCTAAGAGCTGCATTAAATATCAGCTGAAGAGATCACATCCCCAACAACATTCTCTCTCCAGGGAGCTTCCCAAAGTCGGGGACAAGGTTGCTTATATAAGGATGACTCTAGCAGGAGATTGTCACCGTCATACCGAACTTCCCGCTAGTCAGCTCATACTCTGGGAGCCTACACATGGTAGAAGGAACAGAGGAAGACATAAAGCCAAATTTGTCGACATTCCGAAGAGGGACACCGGACAGAGGGAACCAAACGAGATTGATGGCTGTATGAGGGACCGGGATGAATGGAGGATCAATGCTAGGGCTCGGCTGTGGCCGACCTAGTGAGTGAGTGAGTGAGTGAGTGATACCTCACCCATCATCTTGGCGCATTCTCGAACACTCATGGCCGACTTACGCACACCTGCGACACAGATGGGCACCACTGAAGATTGCGTCTTCTCATCGGTTGTGTTCTCTCTAGACTCGCTTTTAACCACAAATATGTTACATGGGCCAGGGTACGTACTGCCACAGCCAGCGAGGAAAACGCGCATAGCCTCGTTGACCATATCGAATCTGGTATACCTGAATTCCGCCATGAGCTCCCCGGATCCCTACGTCATTGGAGAGGATGGTGGCTTTGATCTCTCCTTTACGTACTAAGTGGACAGCCCAACTCTTTCGGGTCGTCAAGGAGTCTCCCGGATTTGAAACAGCCTAGCTGAGGCTGAGTGACTCCCACGCCGCATGTATTTCTCCAGATTTCTATTATTTGTTATTTATAATTTTCCGAATTTTCATTATGATGTATTATGATGCTGGGGCGGATCCAGGATTTTTTGGGAGGGGGAGGGGGGAACTGTTCCTTGACTGACCTGCCGTGGGGGGCTTCTAAGGGGAGTGGACCCTCGTGATAAATTTTGCTTATGCCAGGAGGCCTAGATGCGAAATGGTGCTATCTTTTGCAAAGTTGTCCACTGACCAGTTTTTTATATATAATGTACGTATTGAGAATATTGGGTGTGCATTTGCACCCACGGCACCCCTGGATCCGCCACAGTGATGTAAAATGTCACCAGTGTGCCGTAAGGGGCCATTTTGTGCAAATGCGCAAAGTGCTTCTCCTCTTACAGATTACATGGTACGATGTTGAGGGTTTGTCACGATAGTACTGTGGTAGTGGTACCCTGGGGGTGTTCAGGATTTTGGGGTCCAAGGTCACGCATGGGCCATAATAACCATTTTATGAAATCACGCAAACTGCTTCTTCTCCCACAGACTGTATGGTACAATTTTGAGGGTTTGTCACGATAGTGCTTCCGTAGTGCTTCCTTCGGGTTGTTCAGGATGTTCGGGTCCAATGTCAGATGTGGGCCATATGGGCCATTTTATGAAATCACTGAAAATGATTCTTTTCCTACAGATTGTATGGTAAAATGTTGAGGGTTTGTCACTATAGTTCTTCGGTAGTGCATCGGTGCCGCCTTTGGGTTGTTCAGGATTTTCGGGCCCAAAGCCACCTCTCCAAATTTGACCTAATTTTTGTTGGGACCTACAATTTATTCCTCACTAAAATGTTTTGGGCCCTAATTTTTCTCCAGCCCTAACATTCTTTGGGCCCTAAAATTTGTTGGGACCTAACATTTTTTTGGGCCCTTACATTTGTTGGGCCCTAAGATTGTTGGGGCGCTAACAAGTTTGGGGCCTCAACATTTTTGGGGCCCTAAAACGATTTCGGCCATGGAATATTGCACTCATAAACATTCATTATGTGTATGTTATTATTGTTATATGTATATATGATATCAGCTACTGCGCCATTGGGGATCTAGTTAGTGTTTGACCTCGTTATTGACCTCAGGTGACCTCAGTCCTCAGATGACCTTTGACCTCTTCCGAAACCAGCAGGGATCGTGTATTCATTATGGGGGACATATATACCCAGTATGAATTTGATCCAACTATAGGCATGGTCGACTTAACATGTTTACAAGGGACAAGTTAAGCCTATATACCAAAAATACCTAAATTTCACACAATTTCCATTTTTGCCCAAAAATGTGCTCAAACCTCCACCAATATCGGGAACTATACACACTGAGTTTGAACTTGATCTGACAAGGCACGGCTGACTTAGACTGTTTACAATCATTCAGTGTTTGACTTCTATTGAACTCAGATGAACCTTTGTATAAGGTGCCGTGTGTGACAATATTGTATACATTCGATATAAATATGTTATATTACAAAGTCAATAAATAATCCATCTCGAATAGCCATGACTGCAATTTTTCTCATTCGAATAATTACGGTAAGTGCAAGTGATTTTCGAAGAATAATAACATTAACACCGAATTTCAGACTTAATATCACAATCACCAAAATACCAAAATATCACAATTACATTAACATCGAACCCCCTCGGATCTGGTGTTTCATCGGTTTGAGTTCCAAGATTTAGTCCTATTTCGCCTTCTATTGGTAACTGTACACACCACGATAATGACCCTCTCCATTTAGCTATTCATCTGCAATCAGTTGTAATCTTATCTATTGAATGCACTGATGTTGCTTCCAGCAGTCCAGTGTGCTCACTCAAATGATTTATCATAGTCAGATTTACCACCACTCATTATACACAATGGCATATTGCATTACATTCATTACAACCAATAAGGAATGGTAACACTGACCGTCACGTGACCTAAAAAGGCCGTCACGTGACCTAAAAAGGCCGTCATGTGACCCAAAGCGGCGTGACGGAGTGACAAAGAAGAATATAGGCTTGTTCCCCTCGGGACCAGCGAAAAAAGTAATACATAAGTTCCTAGTTCGAATTTGATGTTATGAAAATCGCATATGGTTGGCAATGATGTTTGAGTCAATTTCATGACCTACATTTGTGTTCAAGAAAGGTACAACTACAGAAAAAAATCTGGGTATATTGTTGATATTATCAAGATGATCACTGTCAATGCGTCTTTGAATGTCTCTTCGAACGAGTCTTAAATCCCGTACATGCCATATCGTATATTTTAAAAAAGTGGGTTCAAATATGAAAAAGCGAGTTATGTCGCAGATTCTTGGTTTCTTGAAAGTATCAATTCTTACGCACTGTACACACCACTGCGATACGATACGATACGATATGATACGATACGATATGACACGACATTTTTATCATATGAACTGTACACACTGCTTGCGACATTTTTGTCGCATGCTTTTGTTTACACAATATACTTTTCTCTGTCTGGAAATACTTCCCATCACGTGACAGGTGCACGATACCTCTCACCGCAATTGATTGGACAACATAGGCCTAATATATTGCGACAAGAATGTCGTAACTTGAAGTAATCTCAACTTTAAATATCGTATCGTATCGTATCGCATGCAGTATGTATAGTCACATAGAAAATAACACTATTCAACTCGCCATCTGATTAAAAAAGAGTCGTATCGTATCTTGTCGATGTAGTGTAAACAGCCCTTCAGCAGTTCGAACTTTGATTCCAGCGTTAATTCAATGCGTATCTTTTTCCTGGATTTTATATTCCCACAGTTCACAAAGGGTGTTTTTTGGGGCCCGCAAAAAACCCAAATTCTCGAATGTTACCAGATATATTTGATAATATAGGTCATATTAATTTGGATATGCTCTCATTGCTCTGCATGGTGAAAAGTTGTAATAATCTTTCAAAAACTAATTTTTCAATTCAGGTAGGCCTATTTAAAGCCCCAATATGAGTTGGAAACTCTGTTCCACTCTGAGAAGCAATATTTGGGCAATAGTTGATGATGTCAAGAGGATCCGAATTAAGATGTTTCGAAGCAGAAGTAAGTTTTCGAACATAGCCTAACACATTTAACAGCTATTATTCAGTCATACAGGTCATATTGGATTCAAAACCAAGAATGTTATATGCATCCATCATGCATAGTTGAAATATACCCTCTATAATGCTTTCATGAAAAGTTTGTGCCATCTTCGAAATACTACTCTTCACCCTTATTTAAGGCTCTCAGTCTTGCTGGCATACTTTCAACCCGGCGAAGACACCAAATGTCCAAGAAACACTGTTTTTTCCCGCACTCATATGTATATTTGCTGTGGTTACTTCTAATCAGACTCATTCTTCGTATTACTAGAGACGGTTCCTTCGGGTGCTTCTTCCATCACCGGACTGCCAGGGTCAGTCTCATGACCCCTCAATACCCCGGGACATTGGACGCACTCCGGCGGACAGGAGGCAGCGTATGGCGCGAATAAATAGCGCGGGAACATATCCGCTGAGCTGGGGAGTTTACCGGTCAAACTGAACGGGTGCAAAGTCGGGAAAACGAAACGACCGGGCGCAGTCGCACCTGATGCTGATAGTTCACCTAGAGCTGGGGAGGAGGCAAACACAGGAGCACGGCCGAGTAAGGACTCATGTTGAAACGGGTGCGGTGGTCTTTGCGTGAGGAAAAAGGGCAAGGAGGGGTTCGGGGACATACTTGTTGCTGGGAGAGGTGTAAATGCGGACTTCAACCCCCCGACTGCGGTCATCTTATGTTTATTGTTCAGACCATGATGAAATTGGGAAGGTTTCGAGAGTTCTTGGATCTTGCTGAAAGATGTGAAATATCCACTCGCTTTATCACAGTTCGTCGATGTTTGAGTTGGATTGCCTTGCGATGCACTGTCCGTGGCGGAGAGGAAATGTTCGATGGCTTTAATGAGATCGCCGTTACACCCCTGCAGGACGAGTTCCAATACAGACCTCCTCTGACTGGGGAACAATCGAGATAGTATCTCGATCGGTGACAATCTGCCCGGTCGAAATGGAGAAACAAAACTGGCCGCAAGTCCATTAAAGGCATCCAACGTCGAAGTCTTCTTTGGGATTTTCTTATTTGGTAACGCTTCGTCTGTTCCAGTGGTATCCATAGCTCTCTTCAAATGATGATTTTCTGGTTTCGGATTCAGCTTCGGTTCGGGAACGCTTGTCGTCGGTGACTCGCGGTCACTTTCGTGTTTTTTTTCATCGGATGTTACTGTGTTCGTTTCATTGTTATCTGACAAGAACAAAAGAATAAAGAACAATAAAAAATGAGCACGAGATCGGATGTCGACACACATCAACACAATACAGAGATATATCATCATAATCGTACTTCACTGAAATCCACATTATGAAATCCTAATTAAAATAAAAAAGATTATTAAATTTCGAAAAAATCAAATCAAGTCTATGGAGTCACTGTATTACTAGTAGTTGCAATTAATATTGTTTTTCTTAGTTCGATTATTTTATATTGATGGCAACCGATGTTTCTAGTTTGATTGTTTTAATGATATAAACTATACAAATAAAATTGTGGTAGGCCTACTATGACGCCACGACATGTTTGTTCAGACCTATCTCTTAGACCCCTCCCCTTAGACCCCTCCCCTTAGGTCCCATAAACGATAACCCCCTCCATGGCAAATCTCTGGCTGCGCGCCTGTATATATAATTATATATAGTTATTTCATACAAAATTATAATAATTATAATACATAGTTATTCAAAATCGATTCGATTTGAAAATATAGACATAATACGGATTTCATTTTATGCGTTTTCTTTGTGTTTGAATAAACAATATCAGTGAAAAAATTAATATCGTTTTTAATCTGTTTGCAAAGATGTTTAAACATACCTCAATCAATAACAGTTCATTTTAAACTTATAATACATTTGTTAACCCAATATTGATATGCATCAGTTCATTGTTTCCTATTCCTAGGCTAATCATCGCGTGTATGTTTTTAATTCTGTCACGAGTACACGAGCAACAACGTTTGTTGACGCAGCTGTCTACTTGACTCCTGAAAAATGTAAATATATCCAATCACAATAAGAACCGTTTACAAAGTGCTATTAACTTCACTTGTAGGCCTACTAATAAGCGACGTAGGATACCCCAGGAGCGAAGCAAAAAGCTACAAAAATTCCCCTCCATCCCTTCTCATTTTCCTCTCGTTTTCTTCCTGGTCTCTTTCACCTTTTTCTTTTTCGGTTCAGCTACTTTTCCATTATGTTCTTCCTTTTGGCTGAACATTTTCCACTTTTTTGTCTTTTCTCTTTTCATTTTTCGCTTTTTACTGCCAAAATTGTCCTGCCAGTTCACCCCTAGCTACGCCACTTGACCCCCCTCCTCCGGGTCGATCCCCACTAACTTTCTATTTGTTCAGGAGAATAAAGAAACAATGAGGCCCGCACAAAGATGTATGCAAAAATCTGGGTCTACTTCCACGGGTATGTCATCATGCACATATATATGGTATTATAATATTTACTGGAGTCACACAAAATTACGTAACTCGCGTTCAGGTGATGCCTTGTCAAGTTGCCTTATTGCCAAAAGCTTGCTGTGATATTTCCATAGGCCACCGACAAGATCTAGAGTTCCAGGCTTATTTCTTTGCAAATTCAGCAATGTATGGAAAGAACCTTCCGTGTAGGTATTTTTGCGAGGGAAACACAAAGTAGTGTCTCAGTTCTGTAGGAGAAAAGCGTTTCATTTGGCAAAAATCTGCCTTTCAAGCAGGACCATTGTTACAAGAACCAAGTTATTAAAGGTCAAGCGACAGGTAATCCATTCGCTTTAAACTTTCTGGGAACGTACCTTCATATGTCTGAGATTTCCACACCAAAATTCAGAACTATAGATCGCTTGCTAATTCAATTTTGAATGAACATTTTATCCATATTTCTTGCGAGGTTCG
>JAODUJ010066656.1:0-11904 GCA_027564615.1 Psolus chitonoides | reverse complement strand
CGGACGCGGCGGACGAGGACGCGGCGGATACGGCGAAGGCAAAACCATAATATCCCCGAAGTGGGGATATAATTATAGCTGGCAGGTACAGGGTTCGGCCCTGGTGAATCGGACTATTGCCGTCTTGCTTGGCGCTCAGTATTTTATAACCCTATGTTATTACGAGGTGTGCCCCGCAAAGTATTCTTTCCATTCCATAACCCATATGTTATTACTGGCCGTCGTAGCCCGCCTTGCGTTCCCCCTCCCGTCAGATCGAATTCTCTGGCTACGAACTCGGAAAAAAGTAGGGGAAGTTAGGTTTTTATAGTGTTTCAGTATTGTGTAGTGGTGACTGTTACGTTCTGGCTTGCAACATAAGGAAGCCCTCAATTTGAACACAGGGATTGTACTACTTCTGAGACAATTTGTCAGTTTCAACTTGAAGGCAAAAACACAATGTGATCATTAAACTAGAATCATTTATTCGCTCAGTCTTACTGTTTCGATTATCACATAGCCTATACATTAATTTGGATTTGTTAAGGATTAGCCTGATATTATTCTACTCTTAACTTATTAATCTTATTATGTGTCAGGGTGCGGAGATCCATGTAGTCTTCAGTCATCCGTCGGTTGTTGGGCTGTGGTTCTGCAATCTGTGTCGTAGTTCCGTTGTACGGCTTCTGTGAATTAGCGCTGTCGCGAACTGCAGGCCCTGTCTTATTGTACACGAAAAGTCTCTTCTTATCGAGAGCAATCCGGACTTGATTGGTGACTTCTTTAAACATAGTTTGTTAGGATCCTTCAACCAGCCGACTTCCAATAGTAGATTGTGCCTTTTATGGTTTAGAGAAAAACAAGGACATCTAGGCTATGTATGCTATATTGACTTTGAGAAAGTATTTGCCAGATAATGGCAAGAGGGCATTATACGACTCTTAAAAGCACTGTACAGCAAAACACGACGGACAGTATGTTTGCAACTTTACGACAAGGATGCGTAATATCCCCCAACTCTTCAACATCCTGCTAGAACCTGTCGTGCTGTATGCTACTGAAGAATCTTCAGTAGGTGTCAACATCAATGACCATCTCATAAACAACCTTCACTTAGCATACGACATCGCACTGCTAGCATAAAGCAACAATGACCTACAAGATCTAGTGAATAACATATATAACTACAGTGCAAACCTGGGTCTGAAAATAAACATTGGAGAACTGAAGTAGGCCTACAAGCAATAAGCAAACCAGAAACACACATGGACATCAGCATCAACAATGTTAAACTAAAACAAATCAGTGACTCCATATAACTGAGAGAGAAAATCACACAAAACGGCTCTAGTTACGAAGACATTAGGCTCAGGATAGGGAAAGCGATGCGCATTCCAAAATCTGACTGACATCTGAAGACAAAAATAGCCTTGTATAACTCCCTAATCCTGTCGGTCCTAATGTATGAAGCAAAAACCTGGCTCCTCAAAAAGGAGGACAAGACCAGATTCTTTGTTCCATAAATGACCTGCCTCGGACGAATTATGCGCATTAGAATACTGGACAAGATTAGAAATTCAACAAAAAGACATTCACTGGGAGTTAAAAAAGACATTCTGGAGCATATAACATCAAAACGATATTTTGGCCACATCAATCGGATAAATCCTAAGCGTTCCTATGTATCCCACTTTTCGGACATGTCAATGGATCTAGAAAAAGAGGAAGACCAGCTGAGAGATTGGCAGACTGTCTAAAAGAAGATCTTGATCAACTGCACATATCTATAGCAGAAGCAATCAGGAGGGCAAGGGACCGGAGGGTGTGGTAGCAAGTCATTCAGAGGATGACATCACTCAAGATGGTGGGAGTGAATGCCACTGAGTCAGTATATTGTCATGTTGAATGCTTTATAAACACTGACTCTCTCGGCCTAATAAGGGCCTATTTATTGGCATACCTTTCTGGAAGAATCTCTATTTTCGTCTTCTCTTCGATATCTTTTTGTTTTAGATCATTACCATTTGTCATTGCTTTCTTGAACGTTCTGGTGTTGCTAATTTGTCAGATATGAGGTAATTTCTTTGTGCTGATTAAGTATGCTGGTGACCGTTCACTCGTGTTTCAAAAATAGACATTACGTAGTTGCATGACCATCAGATCGCTTCACGAGTCTACCAATTTTTATTAGAATGTTCTAGAATCGTCTATTTTCATGAGACGCGGAAGTGGACATTAAAAGTGTTATTCAAATGTTCAGGTAGTCCCATAACTCTCTCCCCCTTAAAGAAGAAAGTTTGAGGGCACCGGGAACTTTCCCGCTTGTCTAATTGTCCAAATGATATATATCCTTTAATATTATATTACATCATATCAGTTAGCTTAACTACTTCAACAATAAACATCATAACATTTGTTTAAACATGAGCAATGCTTTGTGTTCAAAAAGCTCAAAATTGAAATCTTGAATTTAATATAATTCTGGACAATGCATCTGCAATAACATTTTCTTTGCCAGGAACATGTTTAACTTTAACTCCATCTTAGCAGACGTTGGTTGACATTTTGCATCTTTTGGATGAATGTTTAAGGATCATGATCAGTATATACAATAATTGGAAATTTAACATGACTCAAATAAACATTGAAATGTTGTAATGCTAACAACAGTGCCAGTGTCTCTTTCTCGATTGTAGAATAGTTCTTTTGATGCCTGTTGAATTTCTTTGAGAAGTATCAAATTGGATGATCAATTTCTTGTGGGTCCTCCTGAATTAAAACACCACCAGCAGGTAGCAGCCACATCATTGGCATCTATATACAGTCTGAACTGTTCATCACTGTTATGTGCAACTAGCACTGGTAGAACTCACAAAATAGTTTCAATTCTTTCGAAAGCCTTCTGACAGGGGTCATTCCAGTCGAACTTGACTCTTTTACCCAGTATATGAGTGAATGGGGCTACAATTTCAGAGAAATTTGGACAGTATCTACAGTAGTACCCCAGCACACCAAGGAAATGAATTAGTTCCTTCTTGTTACTAGGAGTAGGAAAGTCTGAAATAGCTTCCACGGTAGCTCTCTAATAGGTTGGACTTGCCCTTGACTTACAACATGACCCACATTTTTTACACGGGCTTTAGAAAATTCACTCTTTGCTAGATAGATTGTCAAGTTTGCCTGTCAAAGAGGGCATTAATGTGCACTATGTGATCTTCCCATGTGTTACTAAATATGACAAGGTCATAAATATATGCTTCACAATTGCCTAACTCAGAAGTGATGTGATTTATCAATCTCTGGAAAGTCATAGGAACCTTTTTCGTGCCGAATAGCATAACTTTGTACCGATATAATCCATCTGGGGGTGCCGAATGCAGAAATTCCCTTTGCACGCTTCACTTTACGATAATCGGTGCAAAATCTGGAATGTCCATCGGGTTTTAACACCAATATTACTGGTGATGACCAATCACTTTGACATGGCTCAAGTATGCCATTATCAAGTATATATGGAACTTCTTTTTAACTCCTTTAGAATTTGATCGGATTTTTTCGATAAGGATGTTGCTTTTTGCCTGGGCTGGTTTTCACTGGTTTCCACATCACGGAATACCAAATTTCTCTCAGTTAGAGTATCAGAAAACAATGTTGGGTACTCTTGAATTAGTTCAGTCAATTGATCCTTCTGTGGTGGATCTAGACGATTGATTTTATCATCCAGCTTAGATAACACATCTCAATTTTGTAACTTTGGTGTTACAGGGGTGCTCTCAAAGTGGATCACTTTCTCATAAACAGGGGTGAGTCACCTGACTCCCTTGCACACTGTAGGATAATGCACTACTTTCCTTAGTTGGACGATCATGTCCAGTTGCAACATCTTTATCTGTGATACAGAGCCGTATATTCAGAAAGGTTTGCCCAACTCGCTATGTATGACGTCATAAGTAAACAATGGACTCGGTAACCTGTTGCGCGTAACGCTGTACTTTGTACACGCTACACTGTACACTCACTGATCAATTTGACTTTCAAAATCGCGATTTGGAAAAACCTGAACTTCAGTTATGCGAGCGTATGCAGAATATAAAATTCGTCGGTGAAGATAGTAGCAGTGATATATTCTGTGAAACACTGACCGTCATATCAATGTACGGAATTTGGCGCCTAATGCTCAGCGGCATGTAGCATATTCAGACAAAAAACGCTCACTATTTTCCGCCATTCAGTAGGATTGTTTTGATTGATTTGATTTCTTATAGTCTGTTTGAAAGTTACAACTTACTAATGTTTTGTACATGATATTTTTTTTTTTTTAAGTGAAGGGGTCGTTTCATTGACAGGTTCAATTTAGTGATCGGGTGCGTCAAATTCAGTGAACATTCGAAGAAATTTCAACAGAAAGTCTTTCATTTTATTTGAAATAACTGCCCCAATTTTCATCCATTCCGAACATGCTACACGTCAATTCAAGGAGGATAAATTATAAGTTACGTATAGGGGTAGCTATTTCAGTACCAGTTACTAGATTACGTAGATATTCGCGAACATGTACGAAAAATCTGCGCCATCTTCCATATAACCATACAATGCTTGTAGTTATATTTTGTAATAGGCTATATACAGATAATTCATCACCCAGTAATACTAAGATTTGTACATATGGTTTGACAATGAAGCGACCAATTTCATTAAAATTGCACGTGGATTTTGGAAAATACAAAATACCTCTGCCCCAGTTCAAATATGTTCAAAACTGGCCACTCAAGGTTGAAGGAGGGGTCACTTTTATGTCATCCACAGCTACACTTATGATGTTGTGTACATCCTATAGCCGATACTTTACCACCCAGTAACAGATTTGTGTCCATGTTTCAACTATACAAGGACAATTGGCTTGAAATACAACATGAGTTTTTAGAAATGTACTTCTTCCCTTACCTTAGTACTAATATGTGAAGAACTGAACAATTGAGATCTCTCTTTCCACCGCTCTTCTGCGGCGAACTATCCTAACGTACATACTGTATGTGATTCCGTCTACTACTATTGACGTAAAGTTTTGAATTGGACGTGAAATGGCGCCATAGAGGGTGTGTCACCTCTCGACCAATCAAAATCGGTTCCCCCAGTTGGCCAAACTCTATAAATGTACGGTTCTGCTATGATGTTAGTTACAGCGACCTCACTCTCAGCATCCTGATTACTATCTTCACGATCATAATATTTCTTCATCATATTTACATGGCAAATTCGTCTACTTTTCTTCCGATTTGAAGTGAAAACTCTGTAGTCAACATCACTGATCCTCTTGTCAACTATATATGGACCAGATTACCTCGCCTGTAAGCACTGTTCTTCAATGGGAATCAATAATAACACTTCGTCACCAGGCGCAAATTACCTTTCAACTGTCCAAACATCATAATGCTCCTTCATTTTGTCTTGGGCATCCCTCATATTTTCTCTGGGTATGTAACTGGCTTTAGAGAGCCGTTCTCTAAATGTTGACATATAGTCCAGGATGTTTGTATCCTGACCGTCATTGGAACCATTTCTCTTTTAGAAGTTTCAGAGGCTCACGTGGGGTGTGACCAAACACTAACTCGTGTGGAGAGAACAGGAGGGATGCCTGATTTGCCTCTCGAACGACGAACAGTAACAGTGGGACGCCCTCATCCCAGTCCTTTTGCTGCTCGAAGCAATAGGACCTGATCATGTTTTTCGGGGTTTGGTGGAATCGTTCCAAAGCCCCTTGGCATTGTGGGTGATATGACTGTCCTATTTGATTACAGGCTGGTACATCACCTGCTGGAACAACTGCGACATGAAATTCGACACTGGGTCTGACTGTATTGATTTTGGCAATCCCACTAGAATAAAGAACTTGATCAGTGCCTCAGTTATGGTAGGTGAAGTAATGTTTCTGAGGAGGACAGCCTCTGGGAAACGAGTTGATGCGCATATTATAGTAAATAAGTATTGATTACCTGCTTTGGTTCTTGGCAGGGTTCAACACAATCATAATATTCCTGTTAAATGGTTCTTCAAATTCAGGTATAGGTTACAAAGGTGCAGATGGAATAGTTTGATTTAGTTTGCCAACCACCTGACACATATGACATGTTTCACAAAACTGCACCACATCCTGCCTCAAATTAGGCCAGTAGAAGTGATTTAGAATGTTTTAAATGACCAGCAAGTGGGATCTAATGCGCCATTTGTAGAATTTCTCCACGATACACGTTCGATACAACAATCTGGTTAACACCAGACATATCATAATTAACAGTGACATCGGGTGGCCTCCACTTCCTCATCAGTATACTTGACTTGAAGTAAAGACATGACGGAACTTTCCCCACCTCATCTCGATCTAGCCCTTTTTCGCCTAGCTCAATACATTCACAGTCTTTCCCCTGCTCAGTGATCAGGTGTTGCCTATCCAACACTTTCTGATCCAGAATTTCCTCAGGTTTTTTCCGAGTCGTGAGGTTGTTATCATTCTCATTGACTACCGCATGAGGTTCATCTAAGTGACCCTAAGTTGATGTCACTGTCAGACTGTTGTTCATATTTTTTCGACGTGGCCCTCGTGACCACACAGGCTGGGAACAACCCTGGAATTTATTTTTCCAAGTGCTGTGCCTCATCCTCCTCCAAAAAAGTCTCAACAAGTGTGATATCTGGGAATACTAATTTCCCCAGGTCATTTAACTAATAGCAAAATTACTCCCTGGGCAGGTAGTGTTAGCCTAATCCCTACTAGTACTTTGCCAGTCACAAAACCTGGCTCTAAGTAAAGTTCATGTAGATGCAAATCAATTAGATTACACTCTATATATGTCGCACTGATGCTTGAACCCACAGAGCTTCCAGTTGAGAATGGCCACACACTCTCCAATATAACTGACCGGCTTGCTGCAGTGTCCCTTAATATTGTGATAGGTACACGTGTATCCTTGTCATTCACGAGTGACACATGACCCTATGAAATGAAAGGCCTCTTATTTCTCTTCAATTTCGTCTTCAGTCATTCTAGGTTCTGATTTCCTAAAGACATCATCATTTGGTTGTGTGCAAACATGGGCAACTGTTGTTTTTGTTTTCAAAAAATGTTTTTCTAACTAATAGAGTCCAGCATGAACTTTTGGTGTGACATGGCTTTTTTGCAATGATCACGAATCACAGGTGATTTACTGTGGTTATGATTAGTATTTGCATTTGCCTTTGAGTTAGAGTCACTCTTAGCTTGACTACTGTGACTATTTGTCTTAGCTCCATCACTCCTTGGAGTGAATGACCCAGATTTTGTTTTGTTAAATGAAGTCTTAGGCTTATGTGTTAGCGCATATTCGTCATCTAGTGTTGCTGCTTCCATGATATCTCTTACGCTTCTTTCATGCAAAGATATTGTGATTTCAGGTGTTTGAAATCCTCAATTACGATGACCTAACGCAATTGTGAGAAGTCGTCCCTCACTTCTTTGGATTCTCACCATCTGTCGAACAGAATTCCTTTCTCATGAGCAAATTCACCATACGTTTGGTTATCATGGTTTGTATGATTCCTGAATTTCTGCCTGTAAGCTTCAGGCCTATATTTATATGCCTTAAAGAATGCATTATCCATTAATTCATGATCCTCACTCCGTGCGACAGATAAAGCAGCGTATATCTCTAATGCCCTACCCGTAAGTGCAAGTAGTATAGCCCAACTTCTTTTGGCCACTTTAGAGTTTTGGCAAGCTTTTCAAAATGTTAAAAATAACTGTCAACATCTGTTTCTTGAAATCTGGGTACAGATGAAAAATTCCCTTTAATATCAAAAGCTGTGTTATTTTGAGATTTTGATTGGACCTTCATTTCCAATAGTTTGAGTTTTAACTTCTCGTCAATTTCTACTTGTTTTTTCCTTCTTGGTTTTGATACTTCATTTCTCCATTTCTATCCTGCATTTTGTAATTCTTTTTGTCTCATTTCTTTTTTCCATTTCGTTTTGTTTCATTTAATTTCTGTTTGGTATTTTTCTCTTTGGTACTATAATTATTTTCCTTTTGTGCCATTTCTATTTTTTAAACTCTAAAACATGTTGATCAATAACTAGGCTGGAAGGGGTGGTAGAAGGTAATGTTGTTGCAGGTAAGATATTTTCATCTACGAGATGCTCAAACAAAGCCGCATTAATGGCATTGTTACGTAGAAGATCTCTGAGGTCCAAGCCATAGTGTTTGGATATTTCCAATATACTTGTTCAGAGGTTCTAAAGCCTCTGTAGAGGGAGACTGAACGAAAAATTCTGATGCCATTATGCCTTCTTATACTGATCACTAAAACACTAAATTTGAAGTGTCTATATAAAGGTGAGGTCATATTTTGCAATTACACTCTATGCAGTAAATATTTGCTGGCTGTGGATTTTAATACTTAATATATTACAGAATGCAAACATTTTCGCAGTTCAACTATTATGCGCCAAAATGAGCTGTTAGGCTAGGCTGCAGACATTCTACTCGATAGTAGGCTGTGTGCATTTTTTGGCAAACGGATTTATACTACCCTTACACACCTCATGTGCCTAATACTGTAGGCGGCAGAACTTTTCACTTAATATAGCTACGCCTATACGTACCCTATACGCCCCTATCTCTAATTCAAGAATGATAGTGCCAAACTCCTGATACAATTTCCAATTGGATAGGCCCCAAATATGTTACGTTTTGGCTTGTAACATAAGGACGCCCTCTGTTTCAACTTGAAGGCAAAAAGACAGTGTGATCAGTAATAGCAAATAACTTAAACTCTGGCCTGTTTACAGTGACATTAATATGACGCGTGAAAGTGGCAGTGAGGAAAACACAAAGTATTTAGAGAAAATACCTAAAAGTGAAACTATAGTCGCTCGAAATCATAATATCGTATATGAGTGTGATAGAAGTTCCTTTTTATCGAGCTCCCATTATATGAAGGGAAATACCTCGGACCCAATACAGACGAGTAACTCAACTGTATAGACTTTCTTTACTGTATTCACCAACAATAATAAAAACCGACGACTTCAAGGTGTGATTCGAAAATTATGTTTCCTTCTCCAAATATATATACATAATCACTGAGTTCGTATTGATTCGTAATCAACATGGGATGAAAATCTTATTGCTGCAAACTGTATTGCCACACGGTTTTGAAGAGATATCAAGCTAACGAACGAGCCTACCAGAATCCATCTTTGCCATTCGCTTACAACGGGCCCATAGGCCTATAGTCAAGTCAGATAGCCTCTACAGTGAAATTGTATAGTCCAACCTCAGACGGAGAAATGCGGGGGAATCTTCAAAACGGCCGCCGTATTCTTCGAAGCATGTACTTTAAAAATGTTCTTGCATAAAATATATGTCATGTTGCATGAAACAAGTTCAAAAGATGTTTGCTAGTATTTTTGATGATGAAGAATCAGTATATTTAGATTCAATCGTGAGGAGATGCGGGAAACTTCTAATATTGGGCGCTTTGTGCATAACCACCAAAATTCTATAACAATATGTAGCCTAAAGTATAGTCTACATTCTTGCATAAATTCAGCACATGTCCCATTCAGGATGCAAAATAAGAAATTATGGGTTGAATCCTCAGGAGATGTGCGAAATTCCTAACATCTTTCAATATCGTCACCAAAACCCTGTCAATCTATTTTATTGATGTAATACCTAAAATGTATCCGTGTCGTTTCCGGGTACCACGATCCTTGTTGATTTTGATGTTTGTTAATGGTATTATTAGGTTCACATATCTCAAACACTGAAAAAACATGTAAACACCTAACTTGACTACACAAACTTCGATTAAGCTCATATAGCATTCGTATGATATTCATAATGACACAATGGCACATTTTGCTTTCAGTGGAGGTCAACAGTCATTTAAAGTCAACAGAGTTCATACAACGAAAACCTTGAACTATGCTCATGGTATCATGTTTTAAATCTGAAGACAACGAACCACAAAGCTCTTTGCTTTTCTCTTGTGTGATTAAAGAATCAAAACACAAATCAATCAATGCTATCCTAACTTGCGAATTAAGAACCTAATTCTTGATAATAAACTGATTCTGACTTGATCTTACGGCTCTCGCCCACAAGGAATTCCACATGCCACGATGAATAATTGTGTAGTCCTATTGCTCAAAGTGCTAGGCTATACATAACATCAATTTAGCTGATCAGTACTGCAGATATTTGTTAAGAGAAAGGGCCTGAATTCTAGAGTGATACTCAACTATGTGTATGCTGCAATGAACACGCCTGGGAAGAGTACCGTCTTTCGAAATGGGCCTTTTCTGCTGCCGGGCTAGCTAACAACACTGGTTATTCACTCATCGCGTGATTGCTCAGTGCATGGTTAGAGATCAGACTTCGGAGCGAACTGAAATATTGTGAAGTGTTCATAAAAAATTGGGTAAAATGTAAATATGCATTTCATAAAAGTTGTAGTAGGTCTATTAAGTATAATGTCAGTATACAACATGTATTTAGAACTTGTTGAGAATCAAAGTGGCAGTGGCTAATTTGTGTGAGCTGATGCCGTTGTCGATTATAGCTTTGAAACTTTTGGTTTGAATATTCGGATTAAAACAAAAACCATAGTCATGACTGCAGAGAAGAGGAAGACTGGACACCGGGAGATGGCGAGTGATGCCAATGACGATGGTAAGGGTGGAGTGGAAACCCTGGCCAGGAATATGAACTTGATCGGAGGAATTGCTTTAGTTATTGGTAGTATGATCGGTTCTGGTATATTCATCTCACCGAAGGGCGTTCTTCGTCAGACCGAGAGCGTCGGCGCGAGTCTGATAGTCTGGACTATGTGTGGAATCGTCGCCATACTCGGTAAGTACGGTTCAGAAGGAACGGATTCAAGCGAGGAATATTAGGAGCGCCATACGACGTACGAAAGGGGTCGGCATGAGTCTTGTGGGTATGTGTGCTGTAGAATAGTATATAGTGAAGAGCTGTAGTGCCCAAGTCCGTACGCGGACTCAATTCCGGAGTCGAATTCGTTCTTTCCTGGACTCGGAATTAGCTTCACTGGACTCGGTTCGAAGCCGATTCCAGAACCAGATGCCTGTATTGTTGCGGACGACATGGAGTTGGTCTGGCGGGTCCTCACACCGCTTCCCTTGCTTCACTCATCATTATGAGTATTTGAGCTAGCACTATATTTGTCCACCTCTAAGTCACTGTTTGCTTTACTTATCTTGATGAGTACGTATTCTAGCTCGCTCTATGTTTTTGCCTTTACTAAGTTGCTGTTTTGCTTCAGTTATCGAGATGATTACGTAATCTAGCTCGCTCTAGCTTTGTCCAAACTATAGATTGCTGTTTTGCTTCGCTTATCTTGATGAGTACGTATTTTAGCTCTCTCTATATCGTTGCCCTCAGTAGGCCAACTAGGTCGCTGTTTTATTGCACTGTCTAGATGACTACGTATTCTAGCTTGCTCTACACCTTACTTATCGAGGTGAATACGTAGTCTAGTTCGCTCTATCATTTCATTCATCCGATCTCTGTTTTACTTCACTTATCGAGGTGAGTAGGTATTCTAGTTCGCTCTACGGTTGCTCTTTCCAAATCACTGGTTTGCGAAACTTATCGTAATGAGTACGTATTCTCGCTCGCCGTATACATTTTCCCTCATTATGATTCATTGTTTTGCTTATCGTATCTTGATGAGTACGTATTTGAGCTTGCTCTATATCCTTGAACTTAGTTGGTCGATGGTTGCTTCACTCATCTGGGTGAGTTGCCCTGGATAGAATGGAGGCATGCATTGTTGATAGTTAGCGCCTGATGACAAGAAGACCGGGTTCATTTACTTCTCATCACATTTTAGTAGTGCTTCTTGGCAGCCTACCATTAAAGTCGGC
>JAODUJ010066545.1:0-11905 GCA_027564615.1 Psolus chitonoides | reverse complement strand
CATTGAGAACAAATTGCCGCCTCGATTACGCTGTACGCGGGCCACTTGGATGACTAATTTTTCCTGGATTTCTTTTAGTTTTGATTTGATTAACAAATTATATTTTTTCAAAAACATTAATCACACGCACACACAGCCACCGATACTGTTGTTGTTGTTGTTATACGTGAATTTTCCACACTAAGTGTGGGTATGACGGGGCTCTTTACAAGAGGTTGAATAAAGTAACAATAAACATGTTTCAGGAAAATGAATTCTGTAAGCTACTGGACAGTTTAAAAGAAAACAATATTTGTGCAATATTTTAGGTAACAATGTTCCAATCATACGCTCACATATTAATCACCATGTAAGTGTGTAAAGGCGGAAACGAATGAAAATAGTTTTACCTTCTTCGGATGAAAACTCATTATTCATGACGTAATACGTCATTGCGAAAATGTAAGTGCCATCCGTCGAACAACCGTTTCAATACCCAGCCGTAATTGAGATTAAGTTCCTATATATAACACACTTGCAGCGAGTAGGTCTACAATATGGAAACAGTAGCGTATTGAGCCGATTGATTGCAGATATGTGACGATAAGTAATATATATAGTGTCGGCTCGTATGAATAACCATTTTCTTACCGTATATTCTTCATCATGACACACAAATTCCAGCCGCTGGCCTCCACACGCAATACCAACGCGGTGTGTACAACGGTTGCTAGGTAATAAATCGCCATCTACTACGTATACTGTGATATGCAGCAACTATAACACACTACTTGTATAGCCTACTACCATGTAGGCTAATCACACTGTTTAAAATTCCCGCAGTACACCGTATGACCTCTGCAATTAGCGCTTTTCACAGGCACCCGTGCGTGTGCTGGTATTGCTACAGTGTAATAAAACGACTGTCGGACTATGTGGTCTGAAACGTACTAGAGGTCATGCAGTTTTTGCCTTTTCTCTCCGAATTTACATAGTGAACTATTAAACATACCGTGGCTTTTCTGTAGGCTAGCAAATTGTCTTTATGAAGAGTCATATTTCGGAGGGGTTTAAAGGAATGACCTCTTTGTATCTTATTATCGAAAAGCAGTATGGCGGACATTATGAATAATAGGTTTCCATCCGAAGAGGGTAAAAGTGTCGTAAAATCATTTCCATTCGTTTCCGCCTTTCTCCCTAACTGGTATTGTTGTATTTTGTCATTTCAACACTGAACAAACACTGAAAAGTGGACACCGGTGTTATTTTTGTGTACATGTCTTATGTCTATCTATCTCTGCTATCTCACATCAGCCCAGTAATTAACATTTAAGTCGTTTTTCTATCAACCATAATTGTTTCTATTTCATTGACAGCAGGAAGAATCTAGAAACAGTGAGAAATGTTAAAGTGTTTCTATCAGGATAAATTAGGTACTATGAAAGGAAGATTCCACTAGCTCCCAACACAATAGACATTTGCGAGAAAACGTTATTAGTTCTGTATGTATTTCGCATGAAATAGCCTATCACTTTTCTGGCAGAAGGAAACACTGTTTCGTCTTATTTTGTTGTTGAAAGAAATCATATTTTTATTTCATATGACCAATTATTCGAGAGTGCTCCTCTCGTTCCGCCGCCCCTGCATTATCTACTTAGCAATTTCTCACCAGGAACCACCGTTCTTCATGGAGAAGGGATGGGAAAGGAAAATTTATTCCGATGAACGTCGTATAAACAAGCGTCAAAGCTCTGATCCTGACTACATTGATCCGGAGGATGAGCCATACGAAGGTATCTGCTGGGAGCTCATCAAGAAAGTAAAGAAAGTCATGGAGGAAGAACTTGGTGTGGATTTTAACTTCCAGTGAGTGAAAACGAGATTCAATCACCATCGTAGGGCATACTCCTAGGTGAAGAGGGGGAGGGGGGGGGGGGCTTCCACGTGACCACGTTCACTCGGCCTTGCAGCCGGGAGGTCCGGAGTCCGCCGCCGTGTCGAGACATACCAAAGACTTGAAAAATGGTACCTATTACCATTGTGTGTTTGGTGCTAAGCATTGAACAGTGGTGTAGGGGCAAATGGGCGTGGGACTAGTGAGGATTTCACATGTGCAAAGTACTCCAATTCAGGAGTGTTGCACAGTATCATACCATAACATCCTGTGTTTCAATCACTAGCGCACTCATGGGGGTTGGGGATGAGGGCGATCTTCCCCTTTCATTCTCGGTCTGAGTAAGTTTTGTCGGTACATTTGTCATCTTGTCTGTACATTTTCACCCCCCCCCCCTACACTACAACGCCCCACGTTCGACACCAACGTTATCGCATTTAAGCTTACAATTCCTCTCGACCACAATTTTTTTTACATCCCGGGATAGAGATTTTTTTATCGATGAAAGTGCCATACGTAACATCGATTGGGCTGACCAGTACCGCAGATTTCTGGCAAATTGAGAAATATGGCCGCTCCTTTAGGACTTTGCCAAGAATGGGATGGCCGCTCTCAGTTTCAGCGTAAACACGCAAACCCGCTCTTACTCTTTGAGTTGGACATTATCACATTATCACTTGTGTGATACGATACGATATGATACGATACGACACGACATTTTTATCGGATGGACTGAACACACTGACAATTGACTCAGCCTGACAATAATTAATGAGTGATCGACTGATTAACACCTTCGTGAATAATTTGTCGTCCCGACAAATTATTCTAGTTTGACTCCTTTCAATAGTGTCCTCGCAATGAATGACGTCACCAAACGTTTTGACATCGCAAGCCACACCTGTACCAACGTTAATTAGTTCGAATTCTCTCGTTTAACCTGAACCTGTAGCAAATTTGTAATGAAACCTAATGAAATTGTCTTATTGATCTTTTGAAGGATAACTTTGATGAGTCGTGGACAATATGGTTCCCTGGATCTATCCACGGGAGAATGGGACGGCATGATCAGGGAACTCATTGACGGGGTAAGTAAGACAAGATACATTCAGGGGGGATCTAGGGCTTCCTAAAAATATGAGGTTGAGGGTAAATTGTAAAGTTAGGACATAAACGATCACCATGTTTCTTAATCTGTTAATAATGATTCAGCGTATACGTCGTATATCTACATCAGTGTCACGGTACTTGAACTGGAATAGAATCGCATATAAATCTATATATCTACATCTATATATCTATATCTATTATATAAATATATATATAAATATAAATATATTATATATGCCGATTTTATTCTATATTTATGTATACAAACAACATATGTATATACATATATATACAATGTAGGCTTTGTACAATTTTTTGGTGATAGCTCAAAAACGTATGGATACTTTGAAACTCCCATAAGGTATGAATTTGTTACTTTAACCTAATTTCCATCTACTATTCATCTTGCAGGACGCTGATGTTGCCATTGGTGCCCTCACTAAGAACTCGGCCCGTGAAAAAGACATCGATTTCACCGCACCGTGGTACAAAAGTCAACTGAAGATCATGATCCTTCACCCCAGTTGGTCTTTCGAGTACCCGTTCTCTCTAGTCTACCCCATGCATATCACTGCCTGGTTTGCTTTGTTGATTATGTTCATCATCATGTGTGTGCTGGTAACCTTCATCGGATATTTCAGCCCCTACGAGTGGCGTCAGCGAGCACGAAGAGGGGAGGCTACGGACGAAGAGGGGAACACATTCACTCTTTACGAGTCCATATTTTACGTCATGTCGACCACCTTCTTGCAGAGCTTTCGCCGAGGTCCTCGTTCATGGTCACTCAGGATATTGTCGATCTTTTGGTTCTGGTTTGCTCTGTGCATTGTCTTCATCTACGGCTCCCACATCAGCGGTGTATTCAAGTTCTCAAAGACGGCCATCAAGATCAAGGATACACATGACCTCATGGCCCAAGACCTCATCAAATTCGGCGCGGTCAGAAACAGTCCATCTTATGACTTCTATCGGTACAATAAGGGGATTTACAGAAGTGTTTTTGATAGGATGCTCAACTCAGAAGAGAACCTCATCGAGGAGCGTGTGGAGGATGCTGCCTACCGGATACGTCGGCAGTGGGATGCCCGCTACGCGATACTCGGTGAAGAGAGGATCCTACAAATCGCTGGAGATCGTAAACCTTGCCGATTGTACATCTCCGGAAAGACCCTCGGGAAAATCACATTCTCCTTCGCAACACCTTCCGGGTCTCCCTTGAGGGATCAGCTGACGTATGTCCTTACACTTCTGAAGAAGCGAGGTGAAATTGAGAAGATACTGGAGATGGAGTGGACCGACAAGTTGAGGTGCGCAGGTACCTCTCTTTGGGAGAAGGAAACCAAGAAGTCTTTCACCACCCACGATCTTCAAGGGGTGTATTATCTGATGTTCCTCGGGATGGGAGGCAGTGCCATCGTCTTCGTCCTTGAGTGGATAGTCTATGCACTATTCATGGGTGGCAGTAAATATAATGGGTGGCCATCGCGGGGATCAGTGGGTAAATCGAAGAAAAAGGCTAAATCCAACAACGACTACGATGGCGGAATGTATGGTACTTCACAGGGTGGAAAAAACGCCGTATCCGATGGACAAGACTGGCTCTAGAAAACGGAAACCTCTTCAGTTGTCGATTTTATTAGCAGTAACGCGGATCAAGTTTGCCTTATTCACTTAATTCAAAATAGAGGTGGTTGGTAAACTATACCTTCTTGATCCCTATATCATTGGTGAAAGGGTTGTTCATTTATTTAAAACAATAATCTCTGTTCGTTTTCACACAGCGATGTCCGTATGAAATGCACAGACGGGGATTATAATATGTACACACGAAGTTGAAAATCTAAGCTTTGATACAAACATTAAGTTGAAAACAATTAGACGAAATCGTCAAACTCGAAAGTTCAACAATCAGTTCTGACTAACGTTAGGCTAGGCATAGTCTATAGTACTGTCGCCGACCAGTCGGAAAGTGTCAGGCTTATATCTTCGCCAATCGGGCAATAAATGAGGAGAGACTTTCATGAAGGCATTTTCTCATAAATAACCATATAGTAGGATCTCTGTTTTGTGAGAGAAATATCTTTTCTAGCACCCAAATACAGATTATTGTTTTAAGTAATTGCTTTTTATCGTTCAGTTAGGTTGATTCATTTCCTATTGATATTGTATTTCGTATTATAAGAGATAAACAAAATAAGATCGTAACATGTAATAAAGACAAGTAAAAATCTTTCAACAATGTTTCGAATAATACTGTAAATTACTAGGATTTTTTTTGCAAAAAGTACATTCGAATTGTCTTCCATGCTATCTGTAAATATTTTACCCCATCTACATAAAACATATGTATAATTCTGATACAATTATGGCTTATTTGGCTTATTACGGAGGGGAGTTTGCTTTGTAAATTTGCCCAAATAAGAAGCTATGTAAGTTTTTGAAAATATATAAATAGGTAAATAACACAACAATAACACTCTAGACTGGAGGTGATGGGTGAACTATAGCGTTTTGATCCCTGACCCTACACAATTGGTAAAAGGGTTGTTCTTTCATTCACTTATTCAGTTTTTCATGTTCAGTTATTTCATTCCATATTAATCATTGTATTTCGTATTGCAAGATTGTATTCGCAACATGTAATACAAATAAGTAAGAAGTATTTGGCAAATGTTTATATTTATACATGATACTAATACCATAATTGTTGTTCAAAATTGTCTTCCATGTTATCTGAAAATATTTTACCCCATCTATATGAAACCAATCTTAACCTGATGTCACGATGGCTTATTGGCCTATATATTAGCGGGAGTTTTCTTTGTAAATTCGGCCCAAATAAGAAGCTATGTTAGTCGTTTGAAAATAAATAATATAAAATTTGTCAATTGAGTGAAGCTCAGAAACATTCGAATAATGTGCTAGGCAAAACAGTACCCTCAAGCATCAACCACGAACTTAACACACTCGTGTGATACGATACGACATTTCTTTCGGATCGACTAAACCACACTGCGGTGACACATTTGTCGCAGGACACTGTAAACACAATAGACTTTTCCTCTGTCTGGAAATACTTCCCGCCACTTGCAACATGCAAGATACGTCTCGCCACTATTGTCTGGCCAAACCTAATATATCTTGTTGCGACAAATTCGGTACGACATAAGTTGATATTTTTGACATCCATCGTATCGTATGTTAGCGCATGCAGTGTGTTCCCTCCCATTGAAAATAACACTACTCGACTCGCCTTGCAACAAATCATATCGTATCGTATCGCACAAGTGTGTTCACCTTGAAATAATTTGTGTTAATTGGGATAGGCTCACGTTGAGCCTAATGACATTATATTTCAAAATAGAGATTATTTTGAATTCTCTATCTCACAACTACTAGTAGTATTGTTTAGATTAGATGGGATAACAATTTGGCAACGCACAGAATCATTGTGCTCCTTTAAAATTGCACATGATGCGAAGAGATAGGCTACGATACAAAAAGTAAAAAAAAGTGCAACTTACGTTGCGTGACATTTTTGTTTTGTCCAATCAATATTGCGGGGAGGCATAGAACGCGAAAAGGAGAACTTTTGGTAGCGACGTAGTGAAAGTTGTTAACGTGGTAGAAGTTGTTGAAACGACGTGTTCAGTGGCGGCAACGTGATCAAAGTTGTTATAACGAATTTTGCATCAAAGAACATTACAAAATTCGTTGACGCAAAATTCGTTGATGCAAAGTTCGTTAACTTAACAACTTCTACCATGTTAACAACTTTTGCTACGTTGTGACCACAACTTGTACCGTTACGCGTTCCACAGTGAGGTGTGTCATGCGCTTATTAGGATGAATGTTTATATTCTTAAATCAGGGTCGAGGACTTCATACGACTTGCGGCCTATCCCCCTGGTCATCGGTATCCCGATAAAGACCATACCAGCACCCCATATGTGCACATTTGCTCGCTGACTACTACACCCCTGGCAGCCAACGCAACGGCGCCCACTTCCGTTACGCTGGGTGGGGTTACAAGACGTGAGCCTTAACCGTTAGGCCACCACGTACGTGACGAGAAACATTTCCAGACAGGAACGTTGCTGTGTATACAAAGGTATTGGGTAAATTTATCGCAAGCGATGCACTCACGTAATGTGAAATATTTGACGTATTGTATCACACATTAGTCGTGTAAAGCTAATACTGTAAAATATTACGGCATATAACCTGGCAGCAAAGTTACCAACCATTTGCCGTAAATTTACGGGCGGCCGTAAAACAAATTACGGCAAAACCCCGTGAAATTACGGACATTCATATGTATCAATATGTGTTACGGTCAATAGCCGTCATTTGTATGGATTTTTGCCGTAATTTTTACAGCCACTCGTGAATTGACAGCAAATTTTTGACAAATTTGCCAGCAGGTAAATCCCCTAATGTTGCCTATAAATTGTCACAGTGTAGTGTTTGATTCGCCTAATACTTACCTGTCTCTGTCACAGTGTAGTGTTTGATTCGCCTAATACTTACCTGTCTCCTAAACATCACTGTAGCATATAAATCTATCTTTGCGCATGCTCACCGTTAAGCTTGTGTCACTCCATTGTAACCGTGTAACACGATGAGAGTTGCCAAGGAGGAAGCCAGTGGACACCAGGATAGGGGTCAACTGTAATTGTACCAATGAGTGCGCGCAACGGAAGATTTGAGCTAAATTAAGGGCTAGGGGACAGGAAAGTCGTAGCTCGTAAACTTCTGAACCATGGAAGATTTGGTGATTAAGTTGTCAAATATTCTCAAATGAGTGCTTGAAAAACTGGAAGTTATTGGTTCGTAATAAGGAACGAACAATGGAATAACAGGAAGCTCTATTTTTTTTAAACTAATTATGTCTTGGTAATAATTTAATCTTCATAGAATTATATACTGTAAAGGAAGCTATAAAATATATTTTGAATAAATGGTGAATTTGAACAAGCTGGGTGTGTTTTATTATTGTTGTCATTTCAACGTTTAGTGATTTTCTCTCCTGCAAGGAAACAAAAGCGTTACAATGTAGAAAAGAAGGAAAGTTGCAATGTCTCCACAATTCATCAGGCGTCTGACGTTGTCTGACGTCACCATATTCGTGTGTACGCATTTTTCCAGTTGCATCGCAGGTGCACGGTGTGAGGTTTATAGGCTCGCTTTAACTTCTCGAATAGTGTTCAGATAGTAACAAGGCGGGCCTGCAACTATTGCAATCCCATCTTGCTCACTGGAGACGCTATTTTACGTCCCCATCCGACAGCGGTCAGTGGAACACTCAACCGTTAGCCACTTTTCTCAAATCTGAGAGAGGTGGTAGTAACCTGTCCGTCACTACTTGCAGAACAGCCATGTGGAAACATAACGTATCCCAATGAATCTCATTCTCAACTGCTTCCGTTACAACGAACGCAGAATTTGCGAGACCATCAACAACTGCAGTACAGTATTTGACGAGCTAGTATCAATAGTATAAAATCAATAGCCGAGGGCTTCGTGATTCTTCGCCTTTGGATTCAAAACCTGAATTTATTGTTTGACCTATGTTGACCTCAGATGACCTTTATTCTCAATACAAAAACAACAGGGTCCATGTACTAACTAGGATGAACATCCATACCAAGTATGAGCTCAATTGAAGTTTGCGCTGTCAAGTTACGGTGGTTACAAGGTCTTCACTATTTGACCTCTGATGACCTTTGATATCAATCATGAACAACAGGGTTCAATTCATTTACTATGATGAACACACATACCTTGGTGAGTATGAGCACAATTGGAGTTAGCACTGTCAAGTTATAGTGGTTCTAAGTTTTCATTCTTTGACCTCTGATGACCTCTGCTGACCTTTGACCTCACCCAAAAACAGTAGAGATGATTGACTAACTATGATGAACACACATCAAGTATGAGCTCAATTGATGTTTGCCCTATCAAGTTATGGTGTTTACAAAATTTTCAGTGTTTGACCTCTATTGACCTTTCATCTCCACCAAAAACAATAGGGATCATGAACTAACTATACCAACTATGAGCTCCATTGATGTTTGCCCTATCAAGTTAATGTTGTTCACAAAGTTTTCAGTGTTTGACCTCTTGACCTCAAATGACCTTTGACCTACACCAAAAACAACAGGGACCATGTACTCACTATGGGTCACCACCCTATTATGAAAAGGATCTGACATTGCATCAGTCAGTTATTGTGTTTACAAGCAGTGTCACACACACACACACACACACGCATGACTGCATAGATTCCTTTTGCCTCTGGCAAAGATTCAAACCAGAAAACCAAGAAGGGTTTGTGATTACTTGCCTCTTTGAAGTGCAGTTTCCGTCTTTCATTTATCACATGTTTCATGGTACCACATCAAGCTACCTGCTCAGAAACACTGTATTGCTAACTTGAAGGAGAAATGAAGGCTGAACGTTTGAAGATATACTTTGTAGAGCAATCAAGTACAGGTACTTTACCGAACACCGCATTGAAAACCTTGTTTAGTTTTCGAGTTATCAAGTTTTTTCAATTCAACAAGTTAGAGACTTGAAGCAAGTCTATGATGTCACACAGGGACTATGAGCTGACTTTAAGTGCGTTCGTCTCCTTTTGTTCGAGTAACACGCGAGTTAAGCAAAAATACCGTTCAGCTCCTCGAAGTGTCACTAAAATGTCACAACCCGAGTCGTCACAACCCGAAGTCGGTTACTGGTGTAAGGGTATGACATAAAGTACGCAATTCGTGTCAGTGTAGTGAAATGGCCATTGAACAAAGTAACGTTACATGTGGAAAAACTGAACCAATGATTTAATCAATTTAGACAGAAGGCCACATGTTTTAAAAGTAAGTTTTGAACATGTGTTAGCAAAATAATCAGGCATGGATTGACCCTGGAGTTGTCAGTGGGAAGCCCCCTCTCGGTGGTGGCATGGTAAACTCCAGGCAATGGCCCGGAGACACCGTATCCAGGACTCACTTGTCCCTGGTGATGGTTTTGAACGTGTTAGCAAAATAATCAGGCGTGGATTGACCCTGGAGTTGTCCGTGGGAAGCCCCCTCTCGGTGGTGGCATAGTAAACTCCAGGCAATGGCCCGGAGACACCGTATTCAGGACCCACTTGTCCCTGGTGATGGTTTTGAACGTGTTAGCAAAATAATCAGGCATGGATTGACCCTGGAGTTGTCCGTGGGAAGCCCCCTCTCGGTGGTGGCATGGTAAACTCCAGGCAATGGCCCGGAGACACCGTATCCAGGACCCACCTGTCCCTGGTGATTCCCAACCACGTGTCTGAAAAGTCCCGCAGCCTTCCTCCTACCAGTGGGAGCGGTGCCTGAAGGCTGGGTGGGGGGAAATGGCCATCTTCCATGTCCGCCTAGGCTTACCTTGCCATGACTTGTGGAACCTGGGGTGAGGACCTGTCATGCCACTGATGAGAGAGCTCTTCCAGTCGAACAGAGGTGCTGCCGAGAGCCTGAAAGCCCACCACAGGATGGGCTATCTTTTCTGCGGTCGGCTTGCAACTGCTTGCAACTAGTTGCAAGCTGTTCACAATATGCGATGCAACTAAAAAAATGGTGTTGCAATGAGTCGCGTCGCATGATGTGAACTAGGCATTAAGCTTAACTTGTTAGTCTAACTAGCCTAAGTTATGATACTATTACTACCAGGGAGTGTTCTGCAAAACCGCGAAATACCCCCTTTTAACACTTGGCAATGGTCCTGATGATAAATTCAGTGTAAATTTGTTCCAAGTCCAACTGATACATATAGCCCTCGTGGTGAGTGGCTATGATGTCTACGTTCTTCATTTCCTTGCTTTAGGCCTATATACGTTTTTGTACGTGTTTTCTTTTTAATACCCCCAGTGGCTACGATCTTCATTTACCTGCTATATTGGTATACGTTTGTGTAGGTGTTTCTTTTTAATATAATTTTCCTAACAAAACTATTCGTTACTATTTTATATTTTAATAATTACCATTTAAGACCAGTTGAGATGACCATTTGCATCTATTTAAAACCAGTTGGCACCATTCATAACCATTTGAAACCATTCGAGTTGAATGTCAATGGAATTTTATCCTGGGGTACCCCGAGGCAGGCACGTAGCCTGAGATTTTCCATGGATGGGGTTCTCAATTATGAAACCTTCCCCTCCCCTCCCCTCCCCTTTGGCGAAGAATGTATTTGCAGGTCCGTAGTCGCAAAATGGTGCAATATATTTGTTTTTCCAAAGAAACTGGTGATTTTCTCTTGTTTTTTGCACTTATTTTTTTTGCACTAGGGTCATGGGGGTTTCAACCCCCCCTTTCCCTACGTGGCTACGCCACTGCCCGAGACTGGCGGCTATTCCCAGCATGGACGTGTCTGTATAGTTAGTGTGTGGCAAGTTCTGAACCTAAAAATAATAAGGTTGAAAAAGCAAATAAATAGCCTAGGTCACATTTTTCGACTTTATAGGTTTCTTTGATGTTAGGAATAGAGACCTCTATTCCTAACATCGTTTTACTCCCCACTGGAGTGTTGACGAGTATTATTTCAAGGTTCAAGGAGACCGGGTTAGGGTGACTTCTGGTGCTGGAAAGACGGACGTCCATGCTGGGAATAGCCGCCAGTCTGCCCGAGCGGCTATGACATCTGACTCTGAGATCTTTATTTCCTTGTTTTATTATAGGCTACCCCAACATTTTGAGAATGTCAATCCATATAGATTTGGTCATATGTAGGCTACAGACTAGTGGTAACAGTGGTCATCTCAGTGTTAGTTTACGTTTAGTGATGCCTGCCGGCGACCCGGCGATAGCATAGGCTAACCTGTATGATGGAACACGGTAACTTCGCGATGCTAAGAACATTTTATGCCTTCAAAATTCAAAGATCCACAGTGATTGA
>JAODUJ010066544.1:0-17895 GCA_027564615.1 Psolus chitonoides | reverse complement strand
GATGCACAATAGAAAGAAAGCAGTCTACAGATGTCTAATTTCAGGTATACCGATCCACTTGGGCCTTTCAGCTAGAGTGTGCAGAATTCTATTTTACAGGGACAATTGCATCATGTGCAGTGAGTAGGGAAAAAAAGTCAGAACCTATGACCACCCCATTCAAGAATATACCAACAATACATCATGCATGCTACAATACTGAAGTCAACTGACCACATACAATCCTTACTTAGGGTTGCCAGATTTGCCTCCCCCCCAAAATTCACACCAAACCAGCATTTGATTTTTAAATTCAAGACACCGTCATAAAACACAGATGTCTATTACTTTTTGAATTCAAATAAAATGATCTTAGTTTGTTCACTACAGGTCTAATTCAAAATTTCACTGTACTTTACCCAAATTTGGCAACCGTGTGCCTATTAAAGGAAACAACTCATGGTCATTGCAATGAAGTGTACAGGAATTACAGAGCTGCTCATGCACGTGAAAGTAGGACGTGCGCACGGGCATAAGCTACTGAGTTTATCCCTTGCACAATCAATGTTAGGCTGGAGTTAAATCAAGTTAGATTAGACACATTAAAGTTAGTTACAGTACCATATTAGTCATATTTGCGCATTGCTGTTAAGATAATTTCTTTTATCACTAACAGTTGTTTATTTAGCTGACAAAACAAATTTTTGTTAAATCACAAATAACACCATAATTACCTTTAATACCTAATGTAGCCCTGATATAAATGTATCATGTATCTTGTACATCACTAAATAATTTCCTGGATAAATGGAGCTGCATAATAACTTTTCTAACGTAATATCAGATGTTCCAGCCCCCCCCTTGCTGTGTATATGCAGTATGTTTGGGCATCAACATAGTTGTGCATGCATGAGGAAGTATATTAGACGTGCACACATCCATGGACAACCATGTCAATGCCCATACATTCAATACAGCCTACATAGTCAACTAAAAGGTGTACATTGCAAGTATTTGCTTGGTTGGATAAAATCTGTAATAGCTGCAGAGAGAATTGTTTGAGGAACAAGCTGAAACACAATATTTGGAGCAGGCAACATCAAGAAAGAACCTCAATCAGCTTCTACTGATAGAAACCATAACATTCAGCATTATTCAAGAGCAAGAATCCCCTGTTTAGGTATTTTGCTTTGAGACAGGAATGGTACATTTTATAACCAATGACACAAATTTAAGGATGTTTCCGAAACCTGCCCAAGATAGAAGAGCAATCTTTAATACCTTACACCTTATCATGCGGGAGGCAAGATAACTCACCATGGGCCTCTAAAGTAGAAAACAGGTGGCTGCCAGCGCAGTTGTGTGCGCATTCCAGCAGTTACCTAACAGCTGACCTGCCCCATGCCACTGGACATGGTCGAACAACTTGAGTTACAGAGTAGTGTCTAGCCGCGCATGAACTGGTAAAGACGTGTCTGCTCACCTAGCATGAGGGATAGCTACAATGCCGAATGGATGGCGATCTTCCCTCACGACGGTCGCGAATAACAGCGGGAGGAATTGTTCTATTATTGAATGGCGCCCTTAACTTATTTGTATTGTACATGTCAGCCCAGACACTGTCTGTATATCCTGTATCATGCGAGAAAACTCGCCATGAGCCGCTAAAAAGCAAAAAACGGATGGCATTCAGCGCCATCATGTGCGCATTCCAGCTGTAACGTAGCAGCTGACCTTGTTGAATAACTCTATTTACTGCGTAGTGTCGTGCCGTGCGTGAATTAGTGAAAAAAGGTGTCTGCTCGCCCAGAGAACCCAGCATGATTAGGGATAGAGGGTCGTGAGGTCATTTGTGTAAATATCAATAGCGAGGCGATTTTCATTCAAAATCATCAATGTCTTCTTGGTTATTGATATTTCATTGATGTGCTGGTAAGGTGTGATGCTATAGAACCTAGCTTCATAATTAAATTCTAAGAACCATGCATGCAAGTTGGCAGTAGGAAACATTTTTCGAGTCTTTTCATAAATATTATGTGGTAAAGAGTAAATTTTACTTGTACACTGAACAAAAACTGACTGGATCTGCAAAAAGTTACTTATAAAATGAGGGAGATGTAGCCGTAAGGCTTCACAGCTCTCTGACCTGTTACCAATCTTCCATTAATGTCTCCGATATATTATTTGAAAGTATCACATCACAAATGAGAGTCATACAAAAGACCTTTGAATAATTGAACATGATGTAACATCTGGAATTGAGTTGTGTCATCCTTTGAGTTGCAAAATAGTTTGGCTGGTAATACTTGACATCATCAGTATATGGTCGGTATCCAATGCAACACAACGGTAAAACCACCGGCAGTAATGAATCTCCTCTTGCTGGGTTAGACATCACAGAAATCCTCTTCGACACCATCAGTAATGAACATTGATGAAGAATTCATCACAGTAATCTTCTAAGGATTAGAAGATTCTTCCATGCCCATAAGGGATGGTGCCTAAATCCAGTTTCTGTGACATGAAGCAGACAAGTGTTTTGAAACTCCACCATGATGGGACTTCGGTCCATCGCTGGATGAACCCTAGCAGAAGCTAGTACCCATTTTCAGCTGGGTGGACTAGCAACCCAGGTCGGACTCTGCAACCTTGGACTAGCAACCCAAGTGGGACTCTGCAACCTTCGGATCAAGAGTCACAAGCACTACTGTTAGGTCCCCAGGCCTCCTTTCTAAGGAATACCTGCACAATTGATCCGGGGCAGTTCCAGGAATTCATGAATGGGGGTGACTATTGATCTGTGTCCTGGGGGAGGGTTCCTGGAGGTGGTTCCCTCCCCCCTCCTCTTTGCAAAAGTTTGGTTATAACAGTTCCTTATATCAGGGGCATAGACAGCCCTCATGGTGTGAGAGTGAAAACACAATTTCCATCCACATTTTAGGGGGGAAACAAAATTGTCATCCCCATTTTGAAGTACAACATTGAAAAACCCACAAAAAAGCAATAATTTTCTTAGTCATCATCCCCATTCCATCCCAAGAAAATCTTTGCTGGGGCAATCTTCCCCTTTGCCTTCACCCCACCCCCCTTTGGCTATGCCACTGCCTTGGATTTAACAGAATTTTGTAATATTCGGGCCCTGAAATAGTATCAGACATGTAACAATTGTAAAAATAATGGGGTGACTGGATGGACACCCCCTGTATCCACCCCTACAATTATTTTTCAAGGTAGGCAACATGAATAATTAAAAATGTTGTTGGGGCCAGGAACATTTTGGGTTTTAAGTTCCCAATGTTAGCATTGCAAAATTGTTTGCCAGTCTGGATAAGGCACTTACACAAATCAAATGGGTTGGGATAGATTAGTCTTTAGTCTAATCCTCTATAGATTCTTTGACATCTCTAGATTAATCATCATCAATCTTTTAAGGACTCTTTAATAACAATGCTCTAGGCGACCTGCATGATAATCTTGACAATAATACTATGAGTGGTTGCTGCTATCAGTCTGGATAAGGCACTTACACAAATCAAATGGGTTGGGATAGATTAGTCATTAGTCTAATCTTCTATAGATTCTTTGACATCTCTAGATTAATCATCATCAATCTTTTAAGGATTCTTTAATAACAATGCTCTAAGGGACCTGCATGATAATCTTGACAATAATACTAGGAGTGGGTGCTGCTATCAGTCTGGATAAGGTACTTACAAAAATCAAATGGGTTGGGATAGATTAGTCATCAGTCTAATCCTCTAGATTCTTTGACATCTCTAGATTAATCATCATCAATCTTTTAAGGATTCTTTAATAACAATGCTCCAAGGGACCTGCATGATAATCTTGACAATAATACTATGAGTGGTTGCTGCTCTCAGTCTGGATAAGGCACTTGCACAAATCAAATGGGTTGGGATAGATCAGTCATTAGTCTAATCCTCTATAGATTTTTTGACATCTCTAGAATAATCGTCATCAATCTTTTAAGGGTTCTTTTGCATCACTAATATGGGTTAGTGATGTCAGACTGGTTAATGTATCTACAGAAGTCACCTGTGTTTTTCTGGAATACTCATCACAATTTTTTGCGGGATCTTGACATGAGTGGGTGCTCTAGACTTGATAATGTATCAGCAGGAACCATTAATCTTTTGCTGAATTAGCTGTTATTTTGAATTTGTGGTAGGATTGCTCAACATCATATTCTTCTATGGGTTCCTCGACCTCAATAGTATGGGTGGTATCGGGCTGATCTACGTTCATGTGATGGTTTGCTAGCTGGAGCTTGTCCACCAGGCTGAAATAAAGAGCAATATTTAAAATTGGTAGTTTCAAGGTGAATTCTAATACACTCCAATGAATGAGCTCATGGGTAGCTACATAATAAAGAACAATAACTGCCAAACATGGCTACAACTGTCATACCTGAATATTTTAGTAACTCTAGTAATGAACATACCTGAATATTTTAGTAACTCTAGTAATAAATGTCTATATCTAGAATCACTAGTATCAGTGTATGAACTTATTTTTCATCTTGAAAACCCCTTATTGCAATTTTGATATTATTATCAATGCTGTGAGGCATTTTTCATGCTGTAATTGAGAAAAACTTGTTCAGATATCCCTTAATGTAAATGATATTTGTGAATGCCACTGACCATGTGACCCAAGATCTATTCTGAAGTACAAATTTGACAATAGACCAAAAATGTACCCAAGATTTCCTGACCGGGAATCAGGCAACACCCATATACCCCTCTTAACCAAGAATCAATATAATCAACTTTTGTTAACCTTTTCAACATTTTGTGCATTTCAAATATTTTCAGGTAATGACCCTAAATGACCAATAGTTGATCCTGAACACCCTTCTGGTCCACCATTCAATGAATATTGTATCAATGTGTCATAAAAATCCAAATTCCTGTAGTAAGGGAAACAGTTTGAGAGAGTTTAAACAGGTATACATTATTGTTACATAGCATATTTGTAAAACCAAATCATTTTTTGGTAATTTCTATAAATTACCTACCATTAGCAGAGAATTTTAGCAATGTTGAATAATACATTGTAATTAATCAGTCCAAATGATTCAAGCTGAATGGGAATGCAGAAATATATGATAATCCTTCTTAAATACTATGTGCTGATATGGCTCCATGGATTAATCATCAGGTCTTGCTGAAGATTGGGGCAGCACTTATCAAGAAAATTTCTGCTGACAAACATAATAGTGCATAATCCATGGAGGATGTCCAACTGGTATTTAAAAAGTAAGTGGAAATTTACATGAAATGGGCATACCTGAGACTTGTACACCATTTCATCCAACTCCAGTAGTTTGTGAACACTGTCTGCTGTAGCTGCCATCTTGAGAATGTTCCCATCTAGAGTCTTCACTTTGTCCCGCCTTGTATTTGGAACTGCCTCTGGGGTGAACTTTGGCTCCATTTCTTCAGTGTTCCTCAATATGCTATCTTGATGTTTGAGTTCGCTGAGGGATGCAAACCTACCAGGGGCTGCGTTGAGAGAACTGAAGATGTCTTTTGGAGGTTGCCTTCCTGACTGGCATGTATATACGTTGTGGTTCCACATTAACTCCTCCATCTTAGGAACAAGCAATTTCCTAAAGTGGACGAGACTGGATGCCTTGACCTTGGATGGGATGTAAGGGTGGAAGCGTCTGTTACTCCTTGAGAAACCTTTGCTGCTATGCTTGGTGATGGTCGCCTCCCTTAATTTCCTCAATTCTGATGGACTCTTTACCTTTTTCTCGGTAACTTCAACTACTCTCACTGTTCTACCAGTTCTCTCAGTAATGTGTACCTTCCTGGTTTGTTTTGTGTGTCCACTCAGTGTATCTTCAGCATCTTCCACCTTGATACCACTTTGGCGGGTCCTGTCATTGGTTGTCAACTTTCCATGAGAACTTATCAAGTTGAGTTGTACATTTTTCTCTGGGGACTCGACAGTTGCTTTGAGTTTGGATACTAATGGATCATCTTTATTATCCCTATCATTCGAACCAACTTTCTTATCTGGTAGGACCTGCTTGTCCAACTTCAGCTGGGGCTTTTCAAAAACAGGCGATGGCCCAATTTCATCAACAACTTCCCAACTTTCTTCTGGCCTTGTTGGAGTAGTGAAGTGAAATGCAGGATTTTTTTGGTCTTTATTAATCACAGGAGATGTCTCTTCACTATGCAGATCACTGTTTGATTGTTGTGATGCTTCTTGGTTCTTATACTGTTTACCAACTTTGTCATGTAGTAAAATATTACTTTGCTGGATGTCTTTTGTAGATACTGCACCAACAGCTTGCTTGTTCTTTTCTTTCTTACCAGACTTGTGTGACTTCAACCGGTTCATTTCAGCAACAGCACTTTTTAAGTTAACTTTGAGAGTTATTTGCTTTGAATCAACAGAAACCAGTTTTAATGAGCTTTTCTTCTTTTTCTGAGTTTCAACTTCCTTGGATATTTTAGGAATCTGGAAGCCTTTGAAGTTTAAATCAGGCAAGAAGGTGAGTTTAGTCAATTTCTTCCCTGGTGAGCAGGCTTCAACTACTCTCCTCTTTTGGTGTCTTGTCTGCCCATCCTTAACTTTCAGTGACTTTCCATTCTTCTTTGGACTGTCCTTTTCTCCCACAGATGGGACAATGGTTACTACTCTTCTTGATTTCTTTACAGGGCTCATCAGTCGTTCATGAGTTACTACTTTTCGCCCTGCTTTTCTAGTTTTTGCTTTACACTGCTCATTCGGTTGACACCGCTTGTCTTCATCACTGATAACAACAACTTCCTCATCTGTAAAGATCTGTTTGGATTTTCCTGTGCTGTCTGATTGTTTGACTTCCATTTTGGAAGTGCTTAGTTTATGTTCTCCCATAATCCTTTTATTTCTGGCCCCTTCCCTGTCTTGTGCATTCTTACTGGATGATCTTCTTTTCCTACTGCTCTTCACAGGTGACTCTTTGCTATTATTTCCAATTCCAAAGTCATATTTAGGACTGCATTTCAAAACGACAGTTCTGTTAAAACTTTTGGCAATTTTAGGTGATGTGATTTTTACAATTCTGCATGGTTCAGTGTTCTTTTTTACTGGAGATTTCACGAAGTCGCTTAGTTTGAATCCTTTGTGGTTTGCTATTTTCTTTGATCCAGATTTTTCCATGCTTCTTTTTTTTACAACCTTCAGTTGTTCATCATTCCTTTTCTCAGGAGATTCAGCAGTGTTGTTCAGCTTTGAAGAGTGATGCTGTTCCATCTTCTTTGCTTTATGAGATTTCACCTTTTTGTCAGGTTTTGAAGTTCTAACATATTCTGTGTTTTTCCGTATTTTCGCCTTTTTGAAATTTGCATTAATGTCACAACTGTCCAAAGAGTCCTCCTTAATTAAGAATTCATCCATAGAGCCATCATCACCAAGAGACAGCCTGTCATATCCATCATCTCCAACCAAATTGATTACCTCCTTCTCATTTGGTTGCTTACATGCCAAAGATGAACCAAGTCTCTTTTTATCATTTTTAGTGAGATCGATGTTGACAATTCTTATGTTAGTATCTGAAGAACAATTTTCAACAGTTTTAGTGAACTCCTCATCAAGATGTAGAATGTCATCATTTTTACTTGAAATACAAGTATTCTTTTCTCTGAGAGGCTTATACCCAATAGCTGAACTTTTTTTAGTTTTGTTATCATTGGTAATTAGGTCAATTATGGAAAACTTCACTTTAGTATCCAGAGATTTATATTCAACACTTTCAGCCATATCCTCGTCAAGACATGGTGTCTCCGCTCTTTTGTTTGCTTCAATCGAATTATTTACATCTTCGTCATCCTCACCCAAACTGATCTCGTTAATTTCTTCTAGGTGCTCATCCAAAAACGACAAACCATTATTCTTCTGGTCATCCATGGTGAGGTCAGTGTATAACATCTTTGTCTTAGTATCTGGTAATATAGACTTATTAGTTTTGTCCACATCTTCATCAAGACACAGGGTGTCACATCTTTCAGTGTCTCCAACTAAGATGATCTCATTCTTTTCCTCTGGATGCTCACCCCCAGACAATGAACCACTATTCTCGTTCTCCTCATTGGGGACATAAATACAAGATACCTTATCTGATGATTCACAATCCATGGTTACCACTAAATCCTCATCCAGACAAGGGGTGTCATCTCTTTCATCATCTTCAATTGACTGTTCGTCGCCTTCAGTCAAACTCATCTCATCCTTCCCTTCCACATACTCATCACAAGTAATCATCTCAGTATTTGGTGATTTATTTCTGTCAACATCCTTGGCAAGACACAAAGTATCATCTCTTTCATTATCTGATATAATCTCATTCCTGTATTCAAGATGGTCATCTCGAGAAGATGAATCATGTTCCGTTCTGTCACATTTGACAAGGTCAATGCGTAAAGTCTTCATCTTGATATCTGGTGATCTGTTGTTAATAGCTTCAGTAACTTCTTTACCTAATCTGGATTTGCACTCAGCTGTTTCATAGCACTGCAAATTTCCATCTTGTTCTACACCAAATTTACTACCCTGGACTTGATCCTCCTTTGACATGGAAGTGCTATCATCAGAGATAGTTGGCTTGGAAAATTGGTGGGCTTTGGGAAGCATTGTGACAGTGCCATGATGAGATATCACTGTTCTTTCATCAGTGGCCATTCCTGTTGATGCACTCGCAGTACCAGCAACAACTTCCTTGCTTATATCACTGGACATGGCAGTAGAAGATGATGGAACATCTTCATCATGTTTTGAATTGCTTGGTTTCTTTGAGAGTTCACTTCTGTTAGATGATGTGTCTGTGGTGGAAATAATTGTGCCCATTCCAAGTGAATCACTATCATGATCTGGAATGTTCTGAGCAGGGAGACCCTCTGAGACTGGTGAAACTTCTTGCATTAATCCATCACTGACAGCTGAAACTATTGATTCACTGGGGGGTTGGTTCGAGAGAGGTTCTGCCCTTCTGTTTGCTTCCAGCCTATTCAATAAAGATCTGATATCTTTTTTAAACAACACACCCAATGTTAATGGAGACATGGGTGTGTCTATATTAGAAACCACTTCACCCTTTTCCTCAAGATATCCTTCATTCACAGTCATGGAAAGGTTTGATGAGCTACGAAGCGGCTGAATGCCACGTAAGATTTCATCCTTTCTTGAATGTAACCTCTTCTTTTTCTTTTTTCTTTTTCTGATAACTTCTCCTGGTTCCGTTTTCTTGTGTTCTGTAGCTGATCTGGAATTATCGTGGTCAGCTAAAGTTAATAACTTGCTCTTCACACTTTCTGCCAGGAATGCTGACAAAGTTCTGCCTATAGCAAAATCCTCTCGATTATTAAGCTTGGAATTTTCAAATGAATCGCCAACTGGTTCAATTGAAGTCTCTGTTTGACTTGCCAATAATCCTTTACTGTTATCTAGGGTATGTGAACAAGTGTATGAATTGCCCTTCAAATTCTCAGACATGATGGCAGGTGCCGACACATCTTTACTCACAATAACACTTCTCTGTGTTAGAGGCTTTGATGTTTCCACCTTTTTATCATCTGGAGTAGTTGAAGAGGCAATTTTTATGGCAAATTCCTTAATTTCTGTCATGGATACTGACTGTGTTCTCTCCAAAGGTTGTGCATTGTCTGGAGCTTGCATTGATTTCGTCTTGAAACTATCAGTAGGTGCTGACACATCTCTGCATACCATGGAGTCTTTCAGGCAGGATACCTGTGAATCATCTGATGCCATTGAAGTAGCTCTCTTATCAGAAACTTGGGATTGCACATTGTCTAGTTCAGTTGAAGAAGATGATGCTTTGCTTTTCAAACTTTCAGGCACAATTGTAGTTGCTGAAACATCTTTGCTCACCAAAATATTATTTTGAATCAATTGCCTTGATGATTCCACCTTCTTATCATATGAAATAGTTGAAGCATTCATCTTAGCAGATCCTTCAACTTCTGTTTTGTGATGATTTTCACTTGACTGAGTCTTGTCATGGGAATGCAAGCTGTCTGATGATGTATTGTCTGGGACAGGAGAATGAAACAATGACTTGACATTCATACTTACAGACACCATGGAAGGTGATGTCACATCTCTGTTCTTTGTTATTTCTTTCCCTCTATCATCAGAGGGTGCTGCAGAAAGTATAGTTACACTTTCCGATATTTCGCCTTCATTACATTTCTTGGTTGTTCCAACCTCTTCTAGATTTGAAGAAACCATCCAATTCAGTTGGGATTCACATTGCTGTTCTGATTTTAGACTACCCTCAGATATTTCTGTGTCATCAAGACTCCCGACCTCAGTTTGCTCTACATCATTGCTGTTCAATCTGGACAAATGTCTCTGAAGTTGTACAGAGTTCTCTGATGCACTGATGTTGGAGTTATCTGAAGCAATGCCTTCAGGAGTCATGTCTCCCACTTCCTGGGGTTTCTTCTTTTCGTTAGTGCATAATGGTTGTTGTGGGTACAAAATATTTGGCTGTGGTAGAAACCTTTGAGCTCTCGAAGAGGCTGAAAGCATCGGGAGGGCAAATGGGTAATATGAGCACTGTTCCATACGCTGATAAATTGTATAGTCCAAGTTGAAAGAAGGCCAATAAGGTGATGGGGTTCTGTATCTCCCAAGCATAAAGGGTGGACGCAGTAGGTTATAGGACTGACTGGTAGGATTGTCACCAATCCACTGATTGTCGGTGGATTCATTCATCATAGTATCACTCACACCTGGTGAACTAACATGACTAGGTGATGATTCTTCCATTTTTTTCTTACCCTCTTTTTTGGCAGGTTTCTTAGACTTTCCTTCATGTGAAATGCTAATGTTCGTTTTCTTAGCTAGTTTATTTTTTTCACTGTATTTTACTACTGGTGGAATCACGAATACAGGTGCCCTTAGAACTACTTTTGAGCTTGATTTCTTTGCCACCTTATACTGCTTGGTATTCCTGCCAGCAATTACCAGCACTGGGCTCTCTGGTGTTGCAGATACTTTTCTTTTTGTGTCTTCCGATACATATGAACCAAACACATTTTGTTGGAATAAAGGAGTGTCTACTAAGGCCATCGAGGCTGTGTAATCCTTTTTGAATGGCAGTGTACGAGGAGACACACCACATTTAGGCTTGGGTGGACATTTAAATGTAGTGTCACATTTCTGTGGTGTCACAGGCTCTTCGACCATGCATGAGGATAATCCTTTCATGATTGCTTTTGGTCTGATTAAACATTCAGATAGTTTCGATGCCAGGCCATGAAGGGATTGAAACATCTGCATATTATTACTTTTATCCCGGTTTTCAGCACGGCTCCTTCTGATTTTTTTGGGTTTCAACTTCTTTGATTTGGCTTTCCCATCCTTTGATCTCCATTTCAGTAGATTTCTTCCTACAGGTTTGATGCCACCACTGATAATTCCTTCGGATGCCTTGTTATAATGTTCCTCCACCTTCCTCTTGGTTTCAGCTCTGAGATTATCCAGACGGCATCGTAACCGTTTAGCATGTAAGGTTGCCGGTGAGGATAAACTACTATCTCGAACCTGAATTTTTGGTCTGGCTCCATTTATGTCACATGATGTACTGATAACATCCATTTCACCAACACTTGATTCATTGTTGGAATTAAGCTGCTTGTTGTTATACTGTGAGGGTTTCATCATTAACAAAGCTTTCTTTAGTGGCATAGTTTTCCTCTCTGCAAGATTTGAATTGCATGTCCTTTCTGTCTTATCTTGTTCTTCCTCCAATGTCTCATCTAACATTCTCAATATCTCAGGGGTTGATATACTAACTTCATCTTCAACCTCATGGTGAGATTCTTCTTTATCCTGTGCATGTGTCAGTTCTTCATCAATGTTCATGTCACATGATTTATACTCCTCATATGATGAGTAATCCATACCACTCTTTTCAATTGTATGTGGTCCATTGTTGATGTCATCATGTTTTATTTCACATTCCCAGTTTTTCCTTATTAGCAAAGCCTTCTTCAATGGTAGAGTTTTCCTCTCTACATGTTTGAAGTTGCATGGCCTTTCTGCCCCATTCTGTTTTTCCTCTGTCTCATCTAACATTCTCAGCAAGTCTGGAGTTGTTACTCTCACCGCAGTTTCTTTATCCCTCTTATTTGTCATCACTTCACCATTTTGGTCAGGCTTAGATCCACTTCGGCACAGTTCAGGATTTTGGCAGATTATGTTACCCATCATTTTTATATCATAGTCATGGCTATCACTAATTCCATTCTTGCAATGTTGACGTTCACTGCTATAAGTTGCAATGAAAATGTCTGAATCTTTCCTCTTGGACAGAGTTTCTGACAGGGACTCCTCATTACAAGACTTGTTATCAAATGTCTCAGGTAAGACATCTTTCAGTTGGCCTGGAATAGACAGGCAGAATTCAGTAAGATGCTTACCATCTGATGTATTCATTGGACATTTGTCTCCTCCCAGTTCAAGGCCTTCCAGAGTGACGTCTTTTTCATCTGATGATGCCTTTAAGGTGTCACTTGTACATCTGTGACTTTCAATGGGTATCTGCATCTTCCCATCTCTGCCCAACTCCTGATTAGTGAAACTCTGACATCCATGATCTGTCTTGGATGATGAACATTTAAATGCAACACCAATTGGACTCTTCAGAGCAGTTCCAAAAAGAATAGACACCAAGTCTTTATCTTTCTGGATTGGCATTTTTGGTGTAGTTACTTGGCTTACCTGGTTTTGGTTTGTTCTGAAAGGTGATGATGGTTTATCTTCCTCCTGTTCAATTATAGGTAGGCTAGTTGACAATGAGAAGTTCTCCAGATAGGTCGCATTTGGATCAGGTGGAAGAAGGGAACTATTGTGCAATGATGAAGATGGTGAATCTTTTGTGTCAGTGTATCCAACTAACCTCCTTGGGGTTAAAGATTCAGCACTGTCTTGACTGGATCCGTTCTCCAGATATGTTGCATTAGGATCAGGTGGAAGCAAAGAACTGTTGTGAAATGTCTGAGTTGGTGAATATACAACTGAGTCTTCTGTGGATCCACACTCAGTTGTGCCAGAATATCCAACAAACTCCCTTTTGACAGAGGAATCAGTCATGTATTGTTCTTGGTCTCCATATTGCATGTTATAGCCCTTAGAATCTGGAAGAGTATCAGTTAGACTGTTTCTGGCATGTATTTCCTGTAAACTATGAATATCCTCATCGGATTTTATCCTTTGGTCCGTGGTGGATTGTGGAGCTTTCTGATTACAAATAACCTGTTCCTTCGTGGATTTACCCTCCATAGTGTAATCAACTATCATCGTAGGGGTAGGCGATTGAGCCACATGTTGACTTTGGTGCTGGTATTTCATGTGGTACCCTTCACAGTCTGGTAGAGTTTCGGTTAAAGCGTACATGTCCAGTGATGGCACATGAGTCTCCTGAAGATTGTGGACATTCACCTCCAAATTCATACAGGTTTGATCATTGTTATTTTCTATTTCCCGTTGGATATAAACTTGAGATAAATGTCCATTGCCAGGACACTCCTGCTCTGGGGTAGCCATGGTATAATGTTGCTGAGGCATGCCTCCAATAACAGGCAACTGACAATTCTCAGAGGTGAGATCGATGAAGTCATTCTCCAACTGAGCACTTCCTGCATAATATTGCTGATATGACAATTTCAAGGAACTATCATCTCCATTCACACTTTGGCTCACACGGGAAAGACCAGTAATGGGATTGCCTCCTAGCCCAGAACTTGTGACTGGTCTTTGATGAAGTTGAAAAAAATCATGTCTTGATTGGTCACAAAGTGAACTTTGATTATTGGTTAAATCAAGTGGTTCAACAGAATCAAAAGAGTTGTCCTTGTGTGGATATTGGGTTGCTTTAGCAGTGTGTAACACTTCCTGCACTTTCATCATTCCTGAGGAGGCATCGATCAGATCAGGTGGTACAAGGTGGAGCCCAGACCTAGCACTTGGGCTTTGAAAGTCATGGCTTTGACTAGAAGGTTTCTGTAGTATTTCACAACCAGTCATCATACCATTGGTAGAAACATTATGTGCACTGCTTCCCACAAGAAATGTTGTTCCTAATATTTCAGGGTTACTAGAAATTAACACATTTTGTGACATCTGTTCACTTTGTTGCAATGTACCTGGTACAGATGGCAGAAGCACCGGTTTGCTAACCAGTGAAGGTTCGTCAACTCTAGAACTTACACCATCATCATGTTCAGCTGTGGTTGGATATGAGTATTGACCCAAAACATTGTTATTCTCAGTATTTTGTATCCCATCGTTACTTGGTGGTTGCTTAAATAGATTCTCGTATTCAACATTTACTTCAATTTCACCGTATATGCTTTCTGCATCGCTGACGGACATGTCCGACTTGAGAGAGGTATTTTCCATTGTGGTGAAAGCATTCGATTCGAGACCATCATTAGTCATACCTTCTTCAGTGCAATGAATTATGGTGCCATCATATAGGATATCTTGATTGCTTTCTGATGATTTTTCATAACATGACATATCTGGGTTCTCTACATTTTTAGTGGTTGGAGTCGAAGCTCGAGTGTAATGTGTTTTGGCGCCTTTATGTGGGATATCTTCACAGTTTTCTGATCTTTCTTCATGTAGCATACCAAAGTCTTCATCAGATTTTAGAGTTGAAGCGTGGGAGGAATGTTTTTCGGAGCCCTTGCTTAAAACACCTTGGTTGCTTTCTGATGATTTTCCATTACTTGGAACTCCTGGGTTCTCATCAATTTCAAGGACTGGAGTTGACACATCACTGAAGCAGCTATCGGATGATAGTTCACCTATTTCCTTAAGACTATCTTTCCTGGTTGTCATCGGGATGGGCGAATCAAATTCATGTCTCACGTCAATTTCTTCTGTTCTCCTTTTTGCAGACATTTGTTCCCCTTGTTGTTTCATATCCAAAAGACATTTCTTGAACTCTGGAGTGCAATCGGTGGCCACTAATGTCATTGTTTTGGAGATTTGTTTCTTTACTGCCAATCCTTCAATGGTGTGTGTTCGTCCCAGAAATCCATGCTTTGAGATGTTTCCTGTAAGAAGTGAAGAAAATAAATACCAAATGTATCAAAACCTAAAGTTAGAGAGAAAGATATAATCCACTTCAATCCTAACTTACTCCATAATGGGACCATGCACCCCCCCCCCTTTTGCTGACAATATTGTTAAGGTCTTTTCAATTGTTGGTTTATGTTTTTCTCTGTTTGCAAAAGAGCTTATGACATTTATGACAAGCTCCAATTTGCTCCTTTTTATTTGACCACTTGACATAATTGGATCATGTTGGGCATATCATTGAAACCGAACTCTATATTTTATGACTGGTATTGGAAACCTGTTGTATTCATATACGGCCAATTGGTTTTGGTAGGACTGATGTCTACTTGCATTAAATCATCAAAATTGTTCAGCCACCTTATCCTATTACATTGAATCTTATTATTTTCTTTGCAATCCCATTTAAATGAAACTAACTTCTGTATCATGAACTAAACATAAGCCTCACTTTTTATTATTTCTACACTGAAGTTGAAGAGAGTATTGTAACATTTTTAAGGAGAAGTTTGTATTAACAATTAAATTTTGGAGAACAGGTCCATGCCCTACCAATTAATAATCATGTAACCATCAAGGAGAGCACAGTTGCATAGTTTTGTTGAATTAACATACAGGTACATGTTTCCAAGTTATAGAAATACCTTCCCAAAGGTGGTACTGGCTGCATTTTGGAGAGAGGGGGTTAAATTATCTTGTCATTGTTAAAACAGAAGGACCGCAGTTCAATCGAATTAAGCATGAACAAGAAAGCTCACTCACTTACAGATTTATCTAGAATGAAGCGAAAGTAAATCCACCATGGCTAGAACTGTCGAGACATGACTACCATTTGCAGGAGACTACATCACAATGATGTGGTTATCCACAAATACCTGATACGCAGAGTTCACCTTTTCCAACCAGCATTGATGTTTCCCTCGCTGCTAACTAGATGTGTCTTTTCAAGATATTCTGTGATGTTTTAGTGTTTAAAAAGATTTCCAGGTTTTAATAACTTAGAAATGGGCTGAGAGAAACATATAAGTCATTTGGGAGCCTGTGAAGTGTTGAGAACCCACATTATACTGTTGAACCAAGGGTGGTTTTTTTTTAAATCCTAATAAAATTAAGCCTTATTCCCTTGGAATCACTGTTTTATGTAATGGTCTAGTTGTTCATATTAATGCTTTTTTCAAGAAGTGCCTGACCTGGCCAATTATGTTCAATTGCTGGTGCAGTTATTGTTCCATCCTGTATTTTACGTAAATTATGTATTCTGACATGTTAAAATGTACGAGTCATGCAACATAGCTCAGACGATAACAATTTAAGAGGTTTAATTAGGAGAGAGAACTCGTAATAATTTTGGATTTTGTTTTAAATCATATGCAAATCCTCACTTACATTTTGTCACTGCATGAATTCATCTTGCATATTAATAGACTGGAAAAGCAAATTACCAATTCAAAATGAAAGGTTTCATAAAATCTAGCTATAGGAAGCTGACATGATACATAGAGATAGATCAATGCCATCCTTTGAACCATTGTTCTGTGATTAGAACAACATTTTGTTATTATTATTATATATCAGCCAATAGGATACCACAATGGGCACTGATAGATGTAGACTTCATGAAGATGTAATACATCACAGGGGTCCAAGTGTCAGCCTTCTTCTGACCTACTGATCTTTGACCACCACCAAAAACAACATGGATCTCATACTCACTATACATAGATGCTACACAGACAATCTTGACTATGACCAAGTTCCCCTCGCTGTATTATATGGTTTACATAATTTGACATCTACTGACCTCAAATGACTTTGGACATACACCAGAAACAACAGGGTACCATATACCTTAAATCAGAGGTAGCCACAGTTAATGCTTATTACCAATTATGTGGCAAGCTACACATTGCAAGTTTTTCATCTCCTTCTATACTTTATTTTCATCAAGGGCTTTGCGACATAACTGTATTCTGCGGCAGGCTACACAATGCAAATCCTTCATCTTCCTCCATCATTTATTTTCATCAAGGTTTTGCGACATTCTAGTCAGAGCTCTGATGACTCTGAACAACCTTTAACCTTTCTGCAAAGCAATATATAACTGTATTCTGTGGCAGGCTACACAATGCAAGTCCTTTATCTTCCTCCATTTATTTTCATCAAGGTTTTGCAACATTCTAGTCAGAGCTTTGAACAACCTTTAACCTTTTTGCAAAGCGATATAACTGTATTCTGTGGCAGGCTACACAATGCAAGTCCTTTATTTTCCCCTATCATTTATTTTCATCAAGGTTTTGCGACATTCTAGTCGGAGCTCTGAACAACCTTTAACCTGTTTGCAAAGCGATATAACTGTATTCTGTGGCAGGCTACACAATTTAAGTCCTTTATCTTCCCCTATCATTTATTTTCATTGAGGGCTTCGCAACATTCTATTCCGAGCCCTGATGCCTCTGCACAACCTTGAACCTTTGTGTAAAGCAATACATGAGTGTATTCACTTAGGTATTATGTGACAAGCTAGACAATGCAAGTCCCTAATCTTCCTGTATCATTTATTTTCATTAAGGGCTTCGTAACATTCTATTATGAGCCCTGATGCCTCTGCACAACCTTGAACCTTTGTGTAAAGCAATACATAAGTGTATTCACTTAAGTATTATGTGACAAGCTAGTCCGTAATCTTCCTGTATCATTTATTTTCATCAAGAGCTTTGCAACATTCTAGTTGAAGCTCTTATGACTATGAACAACCTTGAACCTTTATGTAAAGCAATACATAACTGTATT
>JAODUJ010066433.1:0-11906 GCA_027564615.1 Psolus chitonoides | reverse complement strand
TTGAGCATAACATTGTTCATACAGTGTGCTAACATATGGGCAATTATTTGATTAATTTGCATATAATTCAAAATGGCCTCTGGCGACATGCCTGATTTTGATAGGATGGGTCACATTTGTGAAAAGCTTACTCTAAGCTTTCCAGAGGTATACTTGTCATTGGAAATTATGTTTAGATATATCAATTAGTTAATTACTACTTGGTAATACATAACTGTAAGAAGTGCTGGGAGATGAAGGGTTGAAGGCCATCAACTCTAAATCTGCCCAAACTGTACTGTTCAGCTCCAAATTCATGTTGTTTATGGCTCCTAAAATTTCCAATTATCTTGTCAGCTAGAGAAATGAGCTTCATTACTGTACCATAGTGATTGTCAGTGTTGTAATCGAGTCACCAAAGTTTTGAGTCTCGAGTTGGACCTACTGACTCGAGTTCCGTCTTTTGGAACATACCGAGTCAATTCATCAAGTGAGGTGACTCAAGTGATTCAATACAAGTCATAACAACATTGGCTAAAATGTCAATTATTTCACTATTGTTTTTGTAAGTTTGTAGCTAACCTTGTTTCCTGAAAGTGGAAACGCTCCTCTGCTTGTTCATAAAAAAAACTGTGATATTGATTATTAGAGCGCGTATGTACGTATACCTCATGGCTTGGTCGGATGAAATAATATTTGTTTATGGTTATACTGAAGTAACACATTTTTTGTGGATATTCTATGCAACCCTATGACCGATGCAAAATTAATAACCACTATCAAATGACAATGAACATGTCTGAAAACTGAAGGAATTATAACCAAACCGAAATCGAATGTCACGGCACCATCATTTCATATGAAAAATATACGGAAATCCATTAATGAAAACGATCGTAATCATTTTTTTTTTTACTAGTTCAGGATAGGCTACAATTTTTGTGTCGCTGACTTGCACAGGGCAAGTGCGCCATCTTCGGTACATCGATAATATCACGTACAGTACTGTATGCAACATGAGACAGTATTATCTGTGCTCGCTCGCACTAATAATAGTTGCGTGAAGTCGCATTGTCGCTGATACCTCCGATTTGAGTCAATCAGATCAAAACTTGAACCGCGTCTCCAAGCTTAGCGACTCGAGTCAAGCCAAGTCTTTTGCAAAGCTCACGAGTCTACTCTACATACAGTTTGGAATCTTTTGTTTCATATTTCAACTTTACAATTATGCCAATACACATTTGTTTATCCTTCACATTTTGTTTCATAGTTCAACTGTACAAGTAACTTTCCAATGCCTACTGTACATACATTTTGAAATACAAGTTATAAAAGTCACATGTTTTGTTTCTATTTTATTATGCCAATGCATTGCCCGATATAACCCCCAGATTGCAGGAAATCCCAGGTCTTGTGAGCTGCATCCATACAATCTTGATTTGAGTCTCCGTCTGAAAAGTCACTCTCCCAGTTAGTAGTGGTGGTTGACATTTCTGTTCCTCTTGTGGAATCCAGAGTGACGCCCTGTGCGATGCTTTTTGCTTACTTATTGACAGGAAAGTGCCAATTTTGTGAGATTCGGAAGTGTGCTAATTTACCCTTGTTCCTGATTGTTTAGTGTCCACTGGTACCTCCCAAGCATCAAAATAATTGGATTAGTTGAAAACTGGTGCATGGCTTCACCAAATGTGTGATGTGTTTGAAACCTTATATACAACAAGTTCAAAGGTTTTCTGAGGAAAATATCAGTCAAACACTATGGATATTTATGTGATATAGACCACTGAACCATTGCTTCATGTGTGGTGAATTTCAAACTCCCTAGATACCAATACGCTAGATTCGATAAATCGGTCTGGATCGCCCAAACCAGTTCCAAGTATTACGATCTACCATGCTCTATTTGAACTCCTCTACAGTTATGACAGTATCCCTTGCAGAAAATTCACATAGTTTACAACAGGTCTACCATGCTTTGTGTTGATATTGTGGCTTCCAGGATAAGGTGAATGAGGCAGCTTCATTCTTGGCAGAGTTTCCGAGAGGTTAGGCTGCCCAACCAACCAACATACCTGTAGATCCCAATTTTGTATGTGCTGTTTTTAGTGGATGTTTAGTGCATAACGTAAGGGACAATTTTTTAGTACATTTGATCATGGAAATGGTAATCTGTGTCGTCCTGCTACTAGTAGTGTGAGTATGTATACCACATATCTAGAATGTAAAGTATTGCTCGCTGCGCAATCGATACGTACCTTCTCCCCAAAAATACTCCAATGCGCCCGATGTGGGCTGTTTATAGCCTGACGGTGTTGTCTGTCATGTATTATTTATTGAACCCGAGCAATGCCAGGTTTCACTTGCTGTGTACCTGGCTGTTTCAGCAATAATCATCGACATAACAAGCTGCTCAGTACGTTAGGCTATGGACCGTTAGCAATATTATGTTCAATGTTGTTGGAGCCTTTTGCAAACAATGTGCACTGCATGCAATACAGAGGCTCTACTATTATACTACGTCATATCGCATAATCTTTCAATCGCTGGACTACCAACATGGCCGCCGTCGCACAGGAGAATATCCCCTATTGATCAGAACTTTCATTCCTTGCGGAACGCGAGGTGAATCTGTGTGCCCTTGTAGACACGATAACAAAGTTCAAACTTGGCATATATGTTGCCATGATTGTGGGGAAGAATCCTATTCTTTTTGGTGCTGTTTCAATGCCATTTGAGGTTGAATTCCGAAAACTTATAAACATGGTAACTGCATAATGCAAGTGTCCGTAGAGTCAATACTTGGCATGTAGGTTGGCAATATGGAGGAGTACAAGGAGCCTATTGTTTTTGGTGTAGTTCCAAGGTCATGAGGTCGAACACTGAAAAGTTTTCAAAAACTTGTCTACAGTGTTCACACTTGGCATGTTCGTTGCCCATACGAGTGCAAGAAGACTTGTTCTTAGTGCCATTTCAGGGTCATCTGAGGCCAAAAATGAACACGGGAGCTTTGTGATTCCTTGCTTTCGGAACATGATCCCATGAGGAGGATTTCAGTGTTTGACATCAATAGGGATTAATTAGTGTCAGTGAATGGATTAGCAGTTATTTCAATGTGCGACAACCTCCATCTAATTGCGATGCGGACCCAACTGATTTGAAGTTTGCCTTATGAAGCTTGATCGCAAAACTGCACGAAAAACAATAGGTAGGGTTCATGTACTCTTGTGTTGTGAAGGTTGGCATTCTTCAGATATCTTGATTACAAGGTTTTCAGTGTATATTCTCTAGCGATCTCAAATAACCTTGGAACTGCATGAAAAACAATAGGGTTCATATACTCTGTGTGGGGTATCTACATAGAGTATATGAACCCTATTGTTTTTCATGTGTGGGGTATCTACATGCCGAAGTTTGGAGGTTGGGGTTCTAAAGATAACGTGATTGATTACGAGCCGCTGTCATGGACATACAAACTGAAAAACTTGAATATGAAGGTCTAGTATGAATACAGTCCATGTAGCAGCCTACAATGTGAACTCTCACAGTATAAACCATAACTTTGTTTAGACATGTAAAGTTAATCTTCTATTGTTGGGGTTATAAATTCATATTGTTAGTCAGTGATGAATAGATTCAGGTAGGCTGTAGAGTATATACCATGTTTGGTGCCATTGCAGTGGTCAAACAAGTCTATACATGGAATGAAGGGTGCCTCCATGGTGTGTAAGATTTTGGTCATTCAGGCTTATTATACCTTTTTTTAATACCAGATTCCCAATTCATCACAGGAGATATGGACTTCCAAAACAGTTGTTATCAATGTTCCATCATGCCAATACAAATTAGCTACAAGCAAGCACTGCCCCCCTCTGGAATATGTGAAATCCTGCATATGCCACAGCATTGTTTCACATTTCAATTATGTATTGAAAATCACATAACCCTGTTTTAATGGGGGAGTGGAGCTACATTTTCTATAGTGCACAGGTAATCAAAGCTTTGTGCATATTATTCATTACCGATGGGGATCAGGCTAATCTTTGGCAGGATTTTTAAAATCAGTCCTAGTTGAAAAGTTTACCCTTGTTTCAAAGTAGAAGTCTCAATGGTTCTTTTTTTGTTCAAATATCACCACAATAACTAATGATAATCTTCCCTAATTGAGTGGAAACCTTGAAATTATGGTGTTCACAAGGTTCTCAGTGTTTGACCTACACCAAAAACAATGGGGATCATGTACTAAAAAATATGAGGGACATACAAACCAAGAAACTATGGTGTTTACAAGGTTTTCAGTGTTTGACCTCCACAAAACAATATGAAAAGGATCTGACCTTTGACTCCTCCCTCTCAGGGCTGATCAGCTTTTCCAGTGTGTCTTTGAGCAAGGCAGTCTCCACACAGGTGACAACTGGGGACCTTGCGAGGTGTAACTTGTGAATTTGGCACTGATCTCGATTTGCAGCCTCGTACTCACGTACGTGTGTGCCATACGAGACCAGGGGTAATATCTGTAAAGCACTCTGAGACTGACATTGTCGGTAGAAGGCGCTATATAAAATGTCAGGTATTATGGACTCCTCCAGAGTGTCCAATGGCAAGAGGTGTCACACAAACATGAACGACTGCATAGATTCCGTTCGCCTCTGACCAGGAACAACAATATATATATGGAGATATGTTTTACTAGATAACATTATGTGGTACATGTATTGTGTATAAGGAACATTTTGGCACTTTGAAGGTGGTGGTAGATTTCTAATTTAATAACATTTCATTCTATCAATGTTTGTTATGTTATTGAAGGCCCTCATTTATTGCCCTGAATCTGACAAACAGTTGTTTAGCTTCAGTTGTGTATCACACTGACCGACACTAATTTAGACATCTGGGTGTTGCAATGGATCTTTGAGGTGCTTTTATACAACAACTTGACAAGCTTTTTATCATGTGGGCTATATTGTTATTAGAAACAAAATGCAATGTAGTGGGTCACATATTTCAAAATCATTTTCTGTAGGCTGCAGGTGTGCACCACTGCTGTACAATATCAAATTTGGACTTTCCTTTTAAATTAAGTAATTGAAGAAACACACTATCAATGCAATTCTGGCTCATTTATTATCTAACTAACATAAGAAGGGAACAATCACAACAGAAGGTACAAAATGTGATTTTGGGTGGTAAGAAATGATAACAGGCATTCACAAAATATACATGTGTACAATATTCCATGTAGGATAAAACTGTGTTGAAAGACCATTCTCTATCTCCCACCAACTCTGCCAAACATCTACAGTAATGGTCAGCTCTAAACTGAATTTAGACCAAGTGTTGACATTATGTTGTGGATGATAGTTGGACCTTATTTAAACAGTTTCCTAAAAGTTCCTAATGATCTTATGCTGATTTTTTTTAATAGTGATGGGCAGCTTGTCACATCTGTCTAATTATACAATGGCCTTTCACCGAAAATCCCAAGGGTTCAGATCTAGTGATGACCTATAATCATTAGGACCACACCATTCATGTGTCCGCAAAAACCCGGATGATCAAAGGCCGCCCTGGTTTGATGGGGCTATCCGACTGGCTCAATCACATGCGATTGTGAGTACAGAGAATCTGACCACACGATGGAAAATTGCCTTATCTCCTCACTTCCACCGCAGCTCAAGTGACCTTGCACAGTTCAATACTAATGCAAAGAACACTGTGGATCGATAGAAAACAACTATTTGACATTTGCTGTCTATACGGGGCTCGTCACTGCATGCTCTGTACCCGTCAAATAAGTCAAGCAAATTCAGTAGAGCATGTTCAATGAAACACAGTTACTCAACAGTCTTTCACTGAAAACAGATTTAATGTGCTGCATCTAAACGTTTCAAATCTGGTGATGACCTACAGCCACCATTAACATCTTGTTCACCATTCATCTGTCCATGCGGGGCTCGTCACTGCATGATCTGTACCAGTCAAGCAAATTTAAATAAATTATTGCAACTGTTGGATACTCCCCATTTGGCGATGATATACATGTACACAATAAAACGTAGCCACTGTTAAGTCCTTCTAGCATACCTTGATCCCTACCGGAAGACCCGACACCGGCTGTTAGTGTTATGCCCTCAATGGTATATGCCCCGGTATACGCTACGCCAGAAGGCCTCTCTCTGGACCTATACAAACTATAAAGCTATAACTATTGAAATCAACTACGAAATCTGTAGTAATTTAGCTAACCAATCAGAGACGCTCTTCTGCAGAGTCTTTGAATATTCAGTACCAAGCCAAATGACATATGTATGTCGTAATAAGATATATATGGTCCCAGTTCCCAGCTGGCACAGCGGCCGAACATCTAAAGCATGGCTTCAAACAAGCTTCATGATCTGACGTTGATCGATGTATTGGTTGATCATAATAGGCTACATGTATTCCATGCTCGCCAAACCAATTGTTATCACTGCCGTGAAAGGCTTGGCTGTTAATTAGCTTGGTGTGCTAATTAGCAACACTTCATGCTGAGTGCTCATCATCAAGTTCTTTAAAAATTGAAACAGGTATCTGTGTTTGGGTGCTAGGGAACACTGTCTCTCTCAAAAACAGGTCATACTGTTACTCATGGTTCCCTAGTTAACCTTCTTCCAACCAACGCTCGGGTCGGATCCGACCCCACCTTTTCACCTGGCCATGCACAGCTAAAAAATACCAAGGTTGGGGGGGGCAGCAAATATGCAAAAGTTGAATGCAGAGTCACCAGAGTGTGATGCTACGGGTCAGTCCCTCTGCCATTGTCACACAACTCCCACACCCTGTCTAATAGCAGCCGTGGGTTAGAGTGTTGATTTAGTTATCATTTACAAGATGCCTTAAACAATGTTACTCGTGCTGTCATGCATATATTTCTGAAATTGCATAGAAATGAGCAATATAATGTATAACTTAACTTAAATGTACTTTCATAATATCATAGCTGTGTAAAATTAAACATATACTTGCTTTAAATAATAGCATTGAAATTCACCAAGAGAATTTTGGTTTTACATGAGGTGTCGTGTGTTATTGGAATGTTGATACATAAAATAAAAATATTGGTGTCAACTCTGTATTTCAATGCATATGACCCTACTGTATCGAAGGACAATTGAATAAACTTTACAAAACTAAATCAATAAAATAAACAGTTATAATGCAGACATGAGCCTGACTTTTCGAGAGAAAAAACTCTGAAAACTTTGATAGGGACTCACTGAAACTATTAGGTCTGTCAGCAGTGACCCTGATTGAATATTTAAAAAGGCCTAGAGACCCTTTTTAGGGATTTAAACAATATTACTAACAATAACATACATGCCTATTTAAAAAATAATAATAATAATAAGAGTGGCAACACAGAAAAACGTGTAACTTTGCAAAAAACAACACAGAATTCTGTGAAAATACATTGAAATCCACGGAAAAAGCTCATGCCTCATTTGAGATTACAAAATGTGTATGCATACAGGGGATACTTTACATCACATTATTCATGGTAAAACCAAAAATGTAATCGTATCGAGTAGGGCAATTCCATGGTAACAGTATGACCAAAAATGAAATTTACTACTTTTAATGGTATTTTTCTTACACAATTTAGTTGATACTATTAAACTTATGGGTAACTACAATCAACAAGCTATGTTCTGAGAAAGAATCTTTTCAGGTGAATTTTTTTCTTCATGAAATAGTATACAAATAATGAATGGTTAAGAGTGCAATGGTAAAATTATTTCATGAGTTGAAGCCGAGTTGAATGGAACAAGTTCAATCTTTCAACGAATGAAATACATTCATTATTTGTTTTATACAACACCTTTTGATGTTGATCATTTCAGTTCATCTAAGTACGTTATATTGTGATGCTTATATTCATCATCATTATCATCCAATTTAACGTCAATTTTCCACACAAATGGGGGTATGACAAAAAAATGTAAAGAATATTGAAGCAATGCCCTTCCTAACAGTCTCCTCAATGAGGATCTAGTCAACAAAAACCCCACAGAACTGATTGACAAACAGCGAGCAGTCTACTCAGGGCTTGAATACAGGGTATCCAACTGCCAGAGCAGACCAATTACCTCACTAGGCTCGCCAAGAATGAATGATATTATAACCGTTAAATAGTAAATGCTGATGCACGGTACTATTCAATGGTTGTGACGTAAGCGTGCAATAGTATATATTTATTTATTGCCATCTGACCAACAATTGGCCAATCAAATGTTGAGGATATAATTATAATAGGGGGGTTGGCGATGGGTCACCAGCTAGTGTTGCACTGGAGCTGGTGAGCAGGATTAGTTAATTATAATGGGAGCGACCCGGGATCCTCGAAATTGATTCGGGATCTATAGGCAAAAACCACTATTATTTCGTGGCGTGCGGCATGTATTACACGTGCCGTAATTTAATTGCTGTTGTATGGTCTTGTATTTCAATGTTATAGCTTACTGTGTGCCTGTCAAGTTGTTTACCGTAACAGGGTCGGAAAAATAAATTATTAAATTAAATACGAATTTAAACGGGTGACCACCGCTTGTATGGGTGTGCCGTTTGTGACCAAATTTGTATCCTTTTATTAGGCTAGAGACGTGCAGTAACAGTGCAACGAATTGCTGCATGAAACATGGTTCATAAAAGACCATATGTTGTAGTTGTACCCAAGAATAATCACTGTGTGTTCATCAGGGATGTAAGTGAGGGACCCCCCAAAAAACTGAACATATTTCCAATGTACGGGTGAACATGGGGGAGGGGTTTAATGGGAGTGGTGTCCCCCTTGCTGAGATGGGAAATGGTGCTATCAGTTTCATTACCTGGAGTGATGCTCATGCACCAGAAAATACAATTTTGGTGATAATTTTTCATTCATTTTAGCCGGTCATATATGCTACTTAACACATGTGTAGCCTACACCTAAAATGTACACAGTACCCTAACGTTAGGCTACCACATAGTTACCATGCAGCCTTACGCTAATTTCTGCCGTTCACTCCCATCAGTCATTACATCTGTCTAATAAATAAGTTAAGGGGTTCACATAGCCTAACTTAGGCCATACATAACAATGTGTAGCCTACACACATAATGTACATAGTATCCTAACGTTAGGCTACCACATACTGCCTAGTAACGATGCAGCTAATCTTACTTTCAAACGCGATCACAAATAGCACTTCACGGCCATTTCTCCCGCGAATTTTCGCCTTTCACCTCTATTATATCTATCCAATGAAAAATGACTGCATTCAAGGGCTAATGGTGGTTAGCCCCATAGTTCTATAACAGAGTACCTTTTTTTTCATAAGAGTCATTATGGCAATTTCCCTTCATATAAATAGTGTGGCACTTATAGCCATTCATTTTAGTTTTTAGGAACCTAATCAATGTTTTAGACAATTTCCGTAATTTCTTGTCTGTCCAATTAATGACCTATAATGGCCCCAAGATGATCTTTGACCAAGAATCCCTTCACGCCCTGAAGAAAGCACTGCAAGAGTATTAATATGACAAACACTGCACAATCGAATCTGTAGAAACATTTTTCATGTTTCGTATATTGACCTCCGATGACCCTTGGTTAACTGTTGACCCCACATCTCGGACCACTGCTGATAGCACACCACCTAATCATCATTGTGTCCAAGTTCCGTCAAACTCTGACATACCACGTGTGCATGGGACCACTTTTAACACAATATTGACAGATAGAGTGACAGACGCACCGCATCACAAGCAACCTATCATAAACCAGCATGCTGGTATGCGGAGCTAAAAATTGAGGAATGTGGAGGAACATACACACCAACCTAATCAATGTTCATAAGATTTCTGAGCTCTCCCCAAAACAATGAGATTGTACTCATGGGGTACATAGATACCAAGTATGAACATGAAACCAGGCATGGTGGACCAAGCTTGTTTACGAAATTGCTGTGACTAAAAAATGGCTCAGACCTCCACCAATATCAATATGATTCTTGTAGTCAACATGAGAAAGAGCTCTACACACCAAATTTGAACTTGAATTCAAATGGTTGGCTATAGCTATTGTTACAAAGCGCAATCACTATCAAGATTTATCATGTAAAATCCCACTGTTGGGAGAGAAAAATGAAAAGTGAACCAAAATTCTGGACAAAAAGTCTTTGGGAGGGCACATACAGTATAGATGATTTTTCATCCCCAAATGAAATAACTATCCTTGTGGAGGGTGATCACAATTATTCATTATGTTCCAGCAGAATCAAAGTGCCAATGATGCTGGTTGCCGATGTACTGAGCCATGACAACATAATTCCTTGGGCTGTCTGTAGATCTACAGTAGTTAAACCTGAAATGAGTAGTTCTGCATGAAAATGCTGCCAATTCCGAGATTAATCCATAAGACGCTAATGGCATTTTTGTGCGAATGGAGTCGAGGGACTTCTCAGGGCTCCATCAATAAACTGGTAGGTCGAAAGGGAAATTCCAAACAACAGTAACAAAGGGAACGGGTATGACAAAGGATGGTAAATGCAGTTGATACTTCAAGTACGGTTAGTTCTGGGAAAATATGTGCATGCCTCGATGAATCACAAAACAGATTGAAATTCCAGCATAAATGTTATGTTACATTGCTAATGTCTAACATTAGCAACGTCCAGCAATTACTACGAACATGTTTACTCGGTTCAAATCAACCAAATTTCAACCCATTCCCACATTGACCATCTTGGATTTAGCTGAAATTCACATATTTTGTTCCCACAAAGTCAAAATGAAGAAATGTGGCGGAAAAATATTGAAAGTTATCTGGTTGCTAGGATACAGCGCTGCCTAGCAAACAATAATTGGGTGATTTATTAGTACTACCAATTTTCTCCAAGTTTACAAACTTTATTTCTAATTTAGAATGAAATGAAATAAATATACGCATATTGCATATATCCAACATCAGTATATCATGGTCAATACCGCATTCATTATAATAGAAGCTCATGCCCTAATAGTAGCACACATGCATTTTTGTTTCAATAATTAGAGCCTGAAATAGGCAGGGGGAAATTTACCCCCATAAACCCAAGAATTACTCCCGGCACTTGCCAAAATCTTATGAACCAGGGGTTACTTCTTCCTAAAAATTACCCCTGGGTTTGGTTTCTCAAATTTAAACCCAGTTGTAACCAGTAGTATTTCAGGTAAGCAAAACCTATGCAACAGGAGGCTAAAGTGAAGGCTATGTGCCATACATGGTTTTCTGATACGATTATAATTTCCCAATACATAATTTGTCATTTGTCATGACCCTCAAAATTGTCCCTGGTCCCAAGCAGAAACACGTTTACCAGGGCAATTTTTTGGTAAAGTTACCCCTGGACCCCGATCTCTTATTTCGACCTGCTAATAATAGCACACTTTGTAATTTAGGATAACACTAGAGCGTTGAATTCCCGTGCAAAAATGCAAGAGCCATTATTTACGATGAATTCCCACAGCCGCAAAAATCGGTGGCCTACCATTAGCCTACAATGTTGACTTGAAAGCTGCATCACAAACTTTAGCGATAGTAGGGGAGTGGGTGCGGGCTGATCAGGCAATATGTACCAACAACCATACAATTTTGCCTACAAAAACAATGCAAAAATGTGCCAACTAACCATTTTTGTTTTACTAAAATTCAATGGACAAATGGAAAAATTTGACTGTGCAATTTTTTCTTCTTCAACAAGAGCCAAGGGCTACGTGATTCCTTGCCTTTAGATTTGAAACCTGATTAGTAGCCTGGATGATGATAGGGTAATGGACTGGCCATTTTATTGAGGAAAATTTAGTGATGTAAATGAACAGCATAACAGTTTTAATTCCAGGCTTCAAAAGTGCCTTCATCATTTTTATCATGT